>JACEGR010003355.1:0-106780 GCA_014170235.1 Listronotus bonariensis
CATTTTGGGAATGACTAAAGACTAACTTTATGTGATAAAATACACCATTAGCACTAAATTACCAATATTTAGTCATTAAAATATTATTAAATTTCAGTATTAACCACATTCCACACT
Source organism: Listronotus bonariensis (assembly GCA_014170235.1). Taxonomy (NCBI): domain Eukaryota; kingdom Metazoa; phylum Arthropoda; class Insecta; order Coleoptera; family Curculionidae; genus Listronotus; species Listronotus bonariensis. The sequence goes on from JACEGR010003355.1 coordinate 118, forward strand.
TTTTATTAAGTTTTATGTATATTTACTCAATAAATCAATGTTTTTGAATATACCGCCGATTTTGACATTGGGAGTGCGTATGCGCATGCCCTGCCATCCCGCAGACCCTTTCTTCAAATTGTGCCACTTTTCGAAACGGCGATTGATCCTCTATCCTTGTCTATTCTCTTTGGTTTCTTGTGGTTCAATTTTTGCACAACATTCATTAGTGGTTATTGCAAAAGTTTTTCTAAATAACTTTATTTTTATTTGCTGCAATAAAAGCAAGATTCTATTTCATTACAAATAGTTGTAGAATGTCGAGCAATCGTATTACTCTTTTCAAAAATTTCTTTTCCGTATGGTTTAGAACTTATTATCAAAAATACAATAAATTTTCCTTTATTTAATAATTTACTTATTCCAAAATTAAAACAGGAACATACGTTTATAAAAAGTTCCTTTTCTAATTTTTTGTTAAACAATCTCCCCTTAATTTCTTTTTCTATGGGGTAATGGGGTAAGCTTGTATATTGAAAGTAATATTAAAATAGCCTGAACTTTTTGTTATTTCCTAATTCCAGTATTAATAAACAAAAGACTGTTTGACCCCTAAAAGACTTGCTATGAAGAGGATCGGATGTTTCCTAATATTTGTGAGGATGTTCATAACTTTTATATTAATTTAATGAGCTAAATAAAAATAATTAATTAATATAATGAGCAAACATTAATTATAAGTACGCATTTGTTTGAGGTATTTTAAGTTGTTTAATGGCTTTTAAGTTTCCTACGTTTGATATAATTTAAAACATTGTACGTTACCCAAAGCTACAACACTTTATGTTATTACAGTTACAACAGTAACATATGTTATGAAATTACTGTACAAGAATAGCATGGCCCACTATATACTAAGAGCTAGCAGTCTTAAACAAAGTCAACTTAGTAAATTTTGGTTTAATTTTGAAGAGTTATTATTCTCTTCCTTTTCACTTAAATTATTTTACCTAGTCCCCAGTTTAAATTTATTAGACCGGTAAATTTAATGTGAGTTGCTTTTAAGCTTAAATTTACCTTGCTAATTAATAATAAAAATAACTTATTGAATAACAATAATTAATTTTTATGTTATTTTGTATTTTGACAAAATTCCATAAACAATATAAATTCCAAAACATTATAAAGGATATAAAGTCCGTTGTACTACTATTAATTAGTTTGTATATTTACATACATTTACTTTACATTGTGTATTTTTATAATAGGCTTTGTTTATTAATTATACTCCGGTGTATTACGGATGTTACAGAAATAAATGCCAGACATCTGATCACAATACGGTCATACCCAAAATATAAATTATAAGTAATATATCGAGTGCTAATTAAGTATGTTAAATAAATTAAACCGACCATTTTTAAAGTAATTAAAAAAATTAAACAAAATATTATTTGGTCCTTGAATAAAATAAAAAGTTAAATAAACATTTTAAGATAATTAAAAATGTTTTATACTATAAAGAACTAATCTGTCCTTGCAAAATATCATAAAAGTTAGCAAAAACTTAAAAAACTTTATTTTTATCCAAGTGTAAACTACCTTTCTTTTTAAGTTATTAAAAAAAAAAAATAAATAAAATAAGTAATTTTTGAATAGCGTTAAAATTAGCTTCATAAATCTTATTGATAACAAAAATAAAAACTAATAAAGTCATTTAAAATGCTATTCTAAATATATTATGGAAATTTTGCCTTAATATAAAAAATTAGGTTAGTTTACTTCTAAAGAGAAATCACATTTTTTAAAGTTTTACCCTGTATAATGTAATTTAATTTTTTTACAGCAAACAGTTTTACTAGGAATAATTTTTTTCAAAAAATGAAATTTCTTATCAATTTTTCTTCTGATAAACGCCATCCGTTGACGGTCTGTATAAACATGATCCCTTAAATTTTTTGTTTTTATGCACTAGTTATAGTTTATAAATTAAACTTTAAAAAATCGTAAATAATTTTAATACGGTGCGTGACTAAAATCAAACTTCGAATTAATAGGTATTTTTTATTAAAACTTAAGGGCTTAAGCAAATCAACATAAACCAAATTTTAGGAAAGAAATGACAGACATAAATGTCATTTTAAAACTAAAATTAAAGAAAAAAACTCTTGTGCTCTTTTTTTCAAGCTTTTAACAAGAAATTTATAAGGTTAAAATATAAAGTTAATTAATTTAGCTACTTTAAAATGGCAGTACTTTAATAATTACCTGTATACTTTATTTGGATAGCCACATTTTGAAAGTAATAAAGTTAGATATACCTAATGTGGAATTTTTTTATTGGTTTATTAAATAATCCTTATAATGGTGATATGATATACAGGGCGCGTTATAAAAAAATATAAACTTTTTTGTGCTACCCTGTCACCAATATCATCATTAAAAATTTCTTAAAAATGGCTTTATTAATATTTTATTTTAATTTTTATTAGGTTTAAAAACATGACCATTAAACTAAGATATTTAGGTGTTTTTAAAAAAATCACCATTTTGTATTGGGTAATATTATTGACTTTATATTAAAGGGTTATAAAGTACTTATCAGAAGCTTTAAAATAATGTGCTTTAAGAACACCATTTTTATTATTTTTTTTTAATAGCGCTTAACTCTTACTTAGGCATTTATATCTGGTACTCCTTACCTAAAATTTGGTGTATGTAGTGTTACCAAAGTCTTTTAATTTTTATGAAGAAATACTGAATAATTTAAAAGTTACAAGAGGGGTCTTGACTTTAGACAAGCAGTGAATGTATTTTGCAATTTGTATTCCGTATTGTATTGTGAAATGTAATGTTTATTTATTTCTAATTTAATATTGGAAATAACAGGGGTATTTATGGCTCTAACTTAATCATTTTAGTGGCGTTTTCGGTCCCACCTCTACGAATATTTCTGGCAGAAAATGAACACTTCTGACTCATGAGCATATTTTATATTTTCTTATATTATATAATACATCATAGTCGGCCCTCCTCTTATTTTAATTAAGTTAGAGCTTTATTACTTTTTTATGCTATAAATATTAGTATCAAGTAAACAATCTGTATCGATTGTCTATTTTACAAATGTTGTAAGTGCAAAAATGGATGGTGTGTGAATGAGAAGGAGTAGAGGTCAAGATACAATAAGCCTTCAGGCTGCAGTGCACCACCTAGGGGGCGGTCGTCGGACCTGGGTGGGATGACCCCGAAAGGATGAAAAAAAAAGTGCAAAAATTAATTTTTAAGTTATATGAACTTTAAACCTTTAAAATGTATTATAATTTTAATTTAAAGGTACCTAACCTTATTGGAAAATGAAGCTTGCGTCTTTAAGTTTAAAAATAGTATTTGCTTTTTGTATGCATAGAATAGTTCATAAATGTAATTATATGTTAGTGTATCCAAATCACTTTTTTGAAAAATACACTTACAACATTTGTAAACTAGACCTTTGATATATAAATTACAAACTATCCAATAAATAGTCCTTTTAATTTATGGTTTACACCTACAAAATTAACACCTTTAAGAATGATAACTTTAACAAATTCAGGTTTAATTTAAAAGCTGGCGTTATTTTTATTTAATTACCCAGTTCTATTGATGACATCATTAAAATTATGTCTTTAAAAACAATATTTTTGAATGGTTTTAAAATGCAACACAAAAAAATTTACAAATTTCTGTTAAACTTTAAAATCACATAAAGAACAACTTTTTAAATTTTATTTGAATTTGTGATTATATCTTTCTGAATGTCTTACTTGACTATATATTTTAATTTGTCTGACGCCACCCCTTGGGAAGCTGTTTTTGAGTAATGGCATACGTGTTTATAAAGTAGTTGGTTTTAGGAAACACCGACCCTTCACTTAAATTGGTAAACTTTACTTTATAAATTTTTTAACTAAAAACAGTGTATCCCAGGATGGATTTATCTAAAGTGTTTCTTTATAAAAATGTTTGCCTTATCTCAAATGCTAAAACCTATAACAAAGTTGCCGTAGGAAATACATGGTGGTCAAAATTGCAAAAATATTTTTTAAAAAATAGAAAAATTGGAAAGTAAATTTTAAAAGAACGTTATTAGGTAAAAAGACTTTTAAAAAATGTAGTTGTCAGCATTACCGTCTACGAAGCATAGGCGCCCTTTCGCACGTACCGTGGCGTACCAAACTGTTTTTACAGCGATATGCAGAACTACCGATTTAATGTGGCCTTCGGACTACAACGTAAGATGGTATACAATGCGGAATACTACACAGTGGTTGCCATTGCCTTCTGCGAGGTGACAAACGATAAAAATTTTGATGTATGATATCGAGAGTTGAACCCGGGTGACTGGTATACCAGCCTCTACACCACCAGTATGTTAGTTCTCAATAGTAGATAAACCTAAATAAATATTTTTTTGCCATAATTTTATTTAAAAAAATATATATGACTATATTTAGAGTATCGTGTAAAATTATTTTCACATTAAAAAATATTCATGTACAAGTAGCTGTTTAAAATATTATAAATTTTTTGTTAAAATAAATACAAAAATACAATTTGAAATCATTTTAAAGTCATTTGATTCAACCCTTAAACGACAACACGGGCTCGCCCGTCAACCCCCGAATAATATTTTAGACATATTTCTTGCAAACGTTGTATTTTAATATTGCTACTACACCTACCTTTGTAGCTTGGCTGTTTCTATTACCACAGCAAATAACGTATGCTGCAGAAGTTTATTGCCTAAGTTAGAGGTGTTTGGGGTTGCGGCGACCTCTGTTGTTTGCGTAATAAAAAAAAGATTGAATGACGACCTAAAGAAAAAAAAATATTCTGCATCTTTTTAAACCTAATAGAAGGAAGCTTGGAAATTTTCTTTTGACGAAAACATGCTGCATGAAATTGTTACTCATTCAAACGAAAAACTACGTAGAAATAAGATACACTTCTTAAAAGCCTATAAATATACAAGACAGACCGATAAAACCAAATTGGCAGACCTAATTCTTTACTGCACATAAGTAGTGCTTTCCAGAGTAATTATAGGAATCTAACAAAGATGTGCAAAAATAAATTTTCTGTTCCTGTAAAAATCATTGGGTAAATTACAAAACAACCAACAAAAAGAACTTGGATAGGTTTTAAACTGTTTGAACTTTATTTTGGTCAGGAATTTTTCTCACGTAGTTACGATGCATGACAAAAGTATACCATTAGTTTGCCATAAGGATTTTTTCTTCATAAAGATTTTTACTGCTATTTCGCCTAAGCTAAAACTGTTAGTTTTATGTTGTTTATCCTGTGGAAAAGTATGGTACACCATACCTAACCATTTATAATGGTTGTTTTGCCGAAAACATTAGGTATTTTAAAATATAAATTAAATTTTAGTGAAGACACGCTCTTCTATTTGTAAAAATTATAAATTGAAAATTAAAAAAAATTGCCTACAGACTATATTAAATATATATTCATAAAAATGTTTATTTATCACCGTTTTTCTAGCACTTAATTCCATTTATTGTAGCATTGTAACGTAGGATAAAGGCTTTAAAAAGTGGCCAAAAAACAAGTTTATTTAAATTGCTCTACATTATTATAAAACTATGAGGTAGTAAAACCACGTTAAAATTTAACTTTAACTTTTTTTTACTTGGCATTTTTTTGCATTTCGATGTTATCAGTAATATCTTTATACTATAATTTTCTTATACTTACGGTTACGCATACTTTTACTGAAATCCTAATAAACCTATTTGCAATATTTTGTTAAAAAATGATATAGTTTAAATTTTAAAAGAGTTTAAAAACGGTTTATCGTAAATCTGTAAGTTATACATATTTCTTTTTAGAAAAATACAATTTATCGTATATCGCTCAGTTATGCAAAAATTTTATTTTTTACCTATTCAATCGTGACTCTCCTAACCAATTTGTTTAATGTTTATACTTTTATTTTTTGGAGGCACTTACGTCATTTAATAACAACATATATAAAAAAATACTATACTTTAAACTATTTAGGGTAATTATCTTGATTTAAAACATTTTGCTTTTTTCTTTTAAAAGGTCCTAGAATTCTGGCATATTAAAACTAAATAAACACTTTAATTTTTTGTAGTATTGCTTACTTAATTTTTTTAATAATTCAATAAAAAAGATTTTATAAAAGCATACGCTTAAATATTTGCTGTAATTCTGGTAGCTTAATCTTAAGGTAATAGAACAACAAAGTTAGTATAATTAAAAAAATTTAATAAGCCGAAAATAGTGGTATATTTAAAAACAAATAAATACAATTTTTAACATAGCTATTAGATTACCGTGAGCGGGTAAAACAAAAAACTAAACATAAAAAGATAAGTCGTACTTTAAAAACCAAACAAAAATAAATATTTTCAGTTTTTTTCATAATACCTTAGAAAACGAACAACATAGAGCTGTCATTAAAACGGCATTAGATTAAAGGCTCACAACTGTTTCCATTTAACCCTCTTTTTATCTTTTATAGGTTCCAATATCCCAATACATTTCCCACCAATTTCGGATACACTGTGTAGTTTTATCAAATATAATATTATAAAAGAGAACAATTTTCTGGCAAAATATTTCGATGATGTGAAAGTTTGTTAATTAACAATTTTGTGAATGTCATTTAGAACAAAACCACAAGCCATTGAATTTTGCCAGTGTAAATCACTGAGGTAAAATAGTCGCTAAAATAATTTAAATTTCCTTTCTTTAAGTTTTTGAAACAAAGTAAAGTTATGGTGCCTTAAGTATTTTAAATCAATACGTAACTCTAAAAAGTAAAAAGTTACAAGAAAGAATACAGCTTTTTAAAATAAATCCTAAAAAGGTAAAGACATCTTTTCAGAAATAGCAAAGTTTTTGTTTCTTTTAAGACACGAAATAAATAATGTATGTAGCAGTTTATTAGTTTTATCTTTTATAGGTTATTGAGTTTCTCAGCGATCAGAAAAAGTTTAAAAATTTATGAATGAATAAAAGATTTATTGACAAAAAGGTATAATTTTTATACTTTCGTATTAGGCAGTTTTAAAATATTTATTTTATTTTTTTCTTTGCCTAACTAACATCTTTAAAATTGAGAATTATTTTAAAGACCATATTAGGATTTCCCATAATGGCCTTTTTCATTTAAGAATTAAAAAAAATATGAATAACTTTTTACAATAATTAAAATAAAAAAGTGTACCAGTAGGAATACTTAAGTCCATTTGTGGCAATATTTTTTTACAAAAATACCACATAAAACGGTTGTTTTATTAAACAAAATATTATATTAGGTTTTAACACAAAGTAATGGAACACCTAATGTACGATTTAAAATTTGCTACCAGGACTATTTAACAGTTTCAGTAGATAATAAAATATTGTTGATTTTTATCTTATTTGCCGCAAAATTACAAAATTATTAAATTTCTCTTTTATTATGTACCCTTAATACAAATATTACCTACTTTTATTATTAAATGAAGAGTTTTGGACTTTCATTGCCTTTATTATATTTATTCACACAACGCCCAACGCACAATGCTTCGGGCTGTAATATTTCTGTCTGTTGTCAAGTGTCAGTTTACACTTGAAATATTTTAATATTAATAATAAAGCTGTATATTCAGAAATATTTTTTTATAAAAAAATCTGTTTAAACGTTATTTATTATAATTTTTTAAAAATTTATTTAAACTAAGTGTAAAACGGATATTCAATTATTTTTTGACCAGGTTTAAAAATTTTCTTATTTTTATGAACTTTAATTATTTATTTTTTACAGAGTGTTTTTAAAGGTGCAGAAAAAAAGGTACCACATACTCCTGAGGCTAAAATATAACGATTTAACCCAACTTACCTTAATTCAAAAATTCATAATTTCGGAGATACAGGGTGTTAAAAATTTATTCCGGTTTTTGTTTTCGATAAATAGTTTTGACAATAATAGGTGTATTGTCACAATATTTGACAAAAAGGGGTTTTAAAAGGTAAAAAAAAATAGAAATCTGCTATCAATCTGATTGTTAACTTAAGGGAAAGCCACCTGCGGTATCTTGAACAAATAAAAACAAAATAACCTTTGGAACTCCTCTGTCCGTAACCTTTAAAGACAAATTCTTATTCTTCATTCTTGGTTACAGTTTTTGAGATATTTAGATTATAAAAAAACACTTGCTGTATGGCTAGGTCTAAGCTATATAGTGTGTTTTATAATTGAAAGCTAATTTTTACAATGTGAATCCTGTGATTTATAATTTTAAGAAGATAAGTATAAATAAACGTATGTCCAAAAGGACTTATTTTTTTAAGTACAGGGTGGCAAAGTTTAAAAAAAATAGGTTTTGTTATAACCCTGTATCTTAAAAGTTAAGCCATTTAGGACAAAGGTTTATTTAAACTTTTCTATTTAAAATCCTGTAAGGATTCATACTCCAAAAGATAAGCATTTAATTCCAAAACACCCTGTATAGTTCAGACCATACAGAAGGTGTTTTTCTTTTTAATACAGATATCTTAGAAACAGCTGCCTAAATCAACATTTACCAAGTATACCTTTTCTATGTAAAATATGTTTTTTTTTTTTTAATTATAGGTATATACAAAGTGACTTAAAAAAAGGTATTTGGTTTTTAATTTGTGCAATACACCGCAGGTGGCGTCCTCCAAAGTAAACAAAGAAATTGATAGCAAATTCTTATTTCTTACCTACTAAAAACCCTTTTAGCAAAATATTGTAACAATAGACCTAATATAACCAAAAATTTAAAAAAACTGATATCAGAATATATTTTTGACACCCTGTATCTTATAAGCTATCCACTTTTGACTAAGGTAAGTTGGGTTAGATTGTCAAATTTTAGCCTCAGGAATCTGAGATACCTTTTTGCGCACTTTTAAGGACATCCTATATATCTATGTAATAGGAAAATATTCGCCTAATTTTTATTCGCAATAAACAAAGTTCTATAAACAGTTTCAATAATAAAAACCAGAAAAATTCACATTAAGTACGTCTCACGTACACATAATTCAAAAGGCAGGGTTAACTATCTTCTCATTCCCTAGGCTATATTACCATATTCTAAGGACAAGCAAAGTGGCCCATGGACAGTCATTTAGTTATCTAAGCGACTGGTTAGTTTTTTAAAAGACTGGGTTGTCTGACGGACATTTTTTGAAATTTTTAAACTTTAATCTGTCTGATGAAACATATTTTTTTAAGTTTTTTGTATGCATTTGGTAAAATTTAAATTAAATATTATCCAAAACAAAACACCATAATATATAACTATACCGAGAGACTAGTTGACCGACGGACATTTTTTAAAATTTGTAAACCTTTAACTGTCCGAAAAACATTTTTTTTTTTTTTAATTTTTTTATGCTATCAGTAAAATTTGAATCTAATTTGATCTTTAACACCATAATTTATTAAAAAATAATAATTTATTACGAATTTCCCCTGGTTGTCCAGGACACACATTAAAGCTAACCATTCTGTTTTCCTAAACTTGGTCGACTGAGGCCGCTGCGAGAGATAATGATTGGGCGCAATCATTTACCAAATGTGCCGACTTATCGATGTGCCATTTGTATTTTGATTTTAAAAAATTTGCGGTTGTCGGAATAAAAACCAAATAAATATGCTAAACTGGACAATTAAAAAAAACATAGCATATTTTTTCTTAATAAGTGGTAAACTCATAAATTAGTTTTTAAAAGTAATATAAATTAAAACTATTTTTGCATGGAGACCCAGAGAAACTTTATAAAATACGTCACTTTAAATTACTTATAAAACTACTAAAAAGCAATAAATTTCATAAATAAGAACATTAAGGACAGAAGCGCACTATCAGCTTTTTTATGCGGCAACAAAAAATTGCGATAATAAAACATATTTGTTTTTATGCGATACTGCACACTAGCAACTTTTTTTTATCACGGCAAATAAAAATTACCTCTTGATCTATTTTAAAGGCGATTTATACCCAATACCGTTTCTGGATATTTTTGTTTTGTTTTTCAAAATAAAAGCAATAATTACTGCTGTCTCAGTGAAATTCATGTTAAAAAAATATCCTCGAAGGCAAGTGCCAGAAACACAAATTTATTGGCCACTTTTGGTTGAGCAACTTTTATGTTGGTCAACAAAAAAGTTGCTATTACGCGGCTAGCCTTATTATTAGCAAAGAATCACTTTAATCAAAATTAATAAAATGTTTTTTTATCAGGGGCAGCGTAATTTTGCGCTAGGACAAATAATAGTTAATTGACTTACTAACACATTTTTAATGAAACTTTTTTTTAATAGTTAAGATCGACTCTTGATGCAACCTTAAAAAACTACTATATATTTTAGTTGGTAACAAAAAAACAGCCAGACTTACTACAAATAAGAACCGACCCTTTTAGAAATATTAAAATAAAAAAAAGTAATTTTTTTTATTAATATAGTTATTTAAATAATTTAGATAAAAGATGACTAAGTGTTTGTACTAATGGGACAAACCAAGTTAAAAAAAAACATTTTTTAATCGATTTACTAAAAAAAATAATTATTAAAAATATATTTATATCACAATCTGTAGCGCAAAAATTGGAATACTTGAAATATATATTTTTTTAATATACTCGTTGTTTTCCATAGGGTTTCCCTTTTACTTTTTTTTTCTTTTGAGATAGAAAAATAAAATTTGTTATATCAATATTCGACATAATTATGCATTGGTTGATCTTTCTATTTGTTTTTTTATCACTTTTGCTTAAATCAAAACAGACTGTTTTTCTTTTAATTTTAAATAGCAATACCGGTAAATTTTACCATTTTGTAAAAATACCACATTCTGAATACAATGACATATTTCACTTTATAACACTTCTGCTTTTAAAATTTCATGTTTTTTAAATTATATTCATAATTAGGCTTAAATTATTTTTAGTCAAGTAACCATAAAAAATTATATTTAATCATATTTTATTTCTTGCGGCTTTTCCAGACCTAGTTAATGTTTAATAAATTTTATTTATGGTCATAACTGCATTTCTTCAAAAAAAAAAAAACTCGGTGACTCGTAAACTAAAAGGTACTTTGTTTGGTACCACATAAAATAATACAGGATGTCTGACTATATTTTGACCATTTTAATCGCGAATAACTAGAGAAAAAATAAGGTTTTCAAAATGATGTTTTTACCGAAGGCCTAAGCATTCTTAAAAGTTTGTTTATCATAGTCCCACCACTTGGTTGTGACATTATTTATAACAAAATAATATTTTTAATAAAGTTAGACAAATTTTTAAAAATATTTTGTTAATATTGCGAATATTCTAAAGCCTTGATGCCGTATTTTTTTCTTGTAACCTTTGTATTAAACTTTTATGGTCAAATAATATCCTTAATTGCTTGACAGTCAACTTTTTGAAAACACAGGTCAACAAAATAAAAAAGTTGTATGTGCTGGGTATCACAGAAAGATTTTCTGACATATTTTTTGCCGCTGAACACAAATCCGAAGTCAAACTGCAAAAAACGAATTGTGGGGACCAAGGGGGCACTGGATTTTTTTTTAATTAAAAGGGGGTAATGTAGCATCTTATTTTAAAAGCCGTTTAATAGACTATTTAACGCCACTTTGTAAATATGTCAGAAAATCTTTATTCGATAGCCAACACAGATCACTTTTTTTATTTTGTGGACCTGTAAAATTAAGAAATCAGCTATTTTTTGCAATAACAATAACTTAAGTTCTTTTTTTTTTAAGGAGAAAGATTAAATTTTACAGTGGTTAAAAAATATTCAAGGTGTTCCATTTAAAATAAACAAAGGATAATGGGCCATTTTGTTGTTGTGTTAACGGAATGTCACAACCAAATATCTAGAGTATCAGAAAAAAAACATTTAAAATCTAAGGCATTCTAAGCAACCGCATTATATTATCTGTATTTGTTTAAAAGTTATTAGTGGTAATAAAATAAGTAAAAATATAGTCAGACATCCTGTATTTTGAAAAAGACAAGAATTAAAAAAGTTCCCGGCAAGACGCTGTTCGCCTTCCATTAATGTTACAAGTAATGCAATTTATTTTTATTTTAAAATTTACTATCTTTTATTATTTTTTTAAATTACCGGTAGAATATTTAAAAATATTCAAAAAATAGTCAAACCTTTTTTAAATATTGCGTTTTTATACACCATGTTTTAAATTTGACCCATCACGTGGCGATTTGATCTGTTTTTAAAGCCGCCTTGTTATTCTCGTTAACCATTCATAACACTACAACAGGACATATGGCGTTTTGCGGGCAAATTATTTTATCATTACTGTTAAAAAAAAATCCTTTTTAAAAATATTTTGTATTTATTACCAAATGTTTTGAAAAACAATGCTCTTTTGGCATATGCTAACGAGCCATCCCCGTTCTTCAAAAAAAAAAAAACAAAATAGAATTTTTCAACTTTTATTTCATCTGGAGAAGTTAAAAAAACAACCATATTTATTTCTCCATGGCAACTTTAAATTAACCGTTTTATCCTAATTATAGCACTTTACATTAAACTTCTTAAAGCAAAAGTGCCTAAATTGTCAAGATTTACCGGTGGTGCCATTTAAAATTTAAAAGTACCAGTCACTTTTGGTTAAGAAATTAGAAAAAACAACTGAATAGATTAACCAATGTATATTTATGTCACATATCAATATATCTAATTTTAATTTTTCTAGCCCAAAAATAAAAAAGTATTGGACAAAACCACCGAGGAGATACACTCGGTATTTTTAACCGACTTCAAAAACAAGAAGATTCTTAATTCGCCACCTATGTTTTTTTTTTATAAAGACTGTTTGCACTGGTCATTTTCAAACAAGGAACCAAAAACTATAATTTATGGTTAGCCAGGTGCGTTGAATAAAGTAGTAAAAAAAAACAATAATATTGCTGGCAAATATTTAGGGCCTTTTTAAAAAAGCGAGGGCTATTTATTGAACTTTTATTTGATTTTTGCTTAAAATGGTCTCAGCATTTTTATATTTGCCCCATGAGAACATTTAATATTATTAGTTTTTGTTGAATTTTACTATTTATCATTGAAATCTGAAAAACCCCAATAATAATATTTAAATAAAATGGTTTTGTATCAATAATTAAAAAAAAATAGTATTTATAAAATAAAAATATTTTAAAAAATATTTATTTTTAGTTTTGTTGCATATTTTTTAAGATATCTAGTACAATATTTTTGACAAAATTTTTATTATTGGGTACAATAATTTAATAATAAAAAATTTAAAACTTTTTGTATACAGGGTGTGTGAAAACTTTATGTCCTAAATAACAGGGCCCATAGAGTGAGCTAAAATTTTGTTATTGCTTCGTATATACAAAAATATTGCGTTTTATTAGGAAATTAATAACCTTTAAACATAAAATAAAAATATATATTTAATTATAACTTTTGAACGATTCCCCCAGTATCAATGCCATTTATGCAACTTAATACCCTGATACTTATTCCTTTTTTTTATAAGAAAAAGACTGTGTAGTAAGTTTAAATTATACAGGATGAGACGGTTTTGTTTCGTTTATCCTATATAATTTTTCTACAAAAAATATATATCTTATTTTAATTAATATATGGCACCGGTATTTATAAAATATTATTTTAAAAACATACGTGCTAACCATTTCATACGTAATAAAAGCTCCTAAATAACATTAATAACAACAATAAAAGCACTAAAAAGCGGTTTATATTAAATTTTATGATGCAGATAAACACTCTTTTTAATCTTTTTTTTGTCTTATAATTTTGCTTGGATATTTAAAAATAATAAGAGGTAATAAAAATGCTCAGGTTTTTGTTATTTAACGGATTTAATTATAAGGCTAAAGAATAATTTTTGCCATCTACATTCTTAATGAATAATACTGCCGTTCTACGGAAAAATACCGTATGTTAAATGGATTTTTATATGCACACACGGTGATTTTCCTTTGTGGACGACAGAATACATTTAATTATAATAATAATCGCCTTTATTAATACATCTTTGAAATTTAACATGTCTATAAACAGATGGTATTTAAACAAAATATTATTTGACTTTTCTCCAGAATAAAATTAAAGTTTATTTATCATTTTAAGAAAATTAAAATTATTATGCATTATGAAGAACTATTCTGCTCTTACACAATATAACAAAAGTTATGATCACTTTAAATAAAATAATGAAATATTTATTATTAAGTTACTACAATACACAGGCTTCAATCTATAAACAAAGATTCATTAGCACCCGGCTGAAATTATTTTAATCCAATAATATAAAATTTTAACAAGACGCCAGACGGGAACTGGGCCAATGGTTGCGTCACAAAAATGTGGTAAATAGTTTACCAAAAATGTGGTAAGCAATTTGCCTAAAATGTGGTAAACAGTTTACCTAAAAACTTACTAAAAAACTGAAAAAAATAATAATTTATTTTATTTTATTTTTATTTTTTTCAGTACAGTACAATTTATAAACTCAATAAATACACTTATAACATTTATTCTATTTTTCCTACTGGCTATTTAGCAAAAAAGATTTGCACGCCGATTTAAAGGAGTTTAGTGGCAACTTGTTGTAGATGTGTGCAGCTCGATACGAAAAACCGTTTCAAAACATCGCCGCTACATGTCTAGGAATCATCAAAAGACCACCATTTCTGGTGTTAAAGTTGTGTACATTCACCAAAAATAATAATCTATCATGTTAAAAAGAAGGTGTGAAAGTGAGAATAATTTTTCGTACAAAAACAGCAAAGTGAAGAAGATTTGCTTTAATTCCCCCATTACCCAATCTAACGTGAGATATTTTGCACAATTTCTTCAACCAGAAATTAACTTTGTGTTCCTAGAAAATATTTTAAAGAGCAAAAACTTACTTTTATTTGTTACCGAATAACATATTTATCTTAGGAGGACCTGTCCATACCTAGTAACTTTTTTTCATGTAGCGGAAAAATTACGTGATATTTGCATATACCCCTTTTCCCACATTAAGATTAGGTGAGAATAAACTCGTCAAGACAACCGCACTTTAAAAAAATATTACCATTATTTATCTAAAATATACCGGACGTTCCTTACTGGTGGTTCCCCTAAAACTTTTTACCCTTTTACGTTAGAAAAATAAAATTTGGTAGATAGTTATTTGCCATAATTGTTGATCCATTCACTTGTTTTCTATTTATTCCGGTTTAACCAGAAATTACAACTTTCAAATTTTAAATGGCACCAGTAATATATTTTATCTTATTTTGATAGAATATGGCATTCTAAATACAATGATGTAATTTTTTGACACTTTTGCTGTAAAATTAAATTTATCGTCTTTTGTTTTTTACGACTTCTCAGGGTGGTGTCAATGTTTGCAAAATCTCATTTATGGTCAAAACTATTTTTTTAATTAACGAGGGCGACTCGTCAGCTTAAAAAGCACTTTATTCTGAATAACTGGGTACCAAATGGGAGTATTTCAAAATAGGTTTTTATCCAAAAAGCATGTAGTAAAATGATTCTTAAGCAACCATTATACTAAATGATAATATTAGTTTATGACAACATCGTGAATTTATGTTGTGTTCTGTAGAAAAATCTTACTTGAAATAACACCTTCTTTGTACCACTTTTAATCCGAAAAATCTTACTTGAAATAACACCTTCTTTGTACCACCCTTAATCCGAAAAAATCTTACTTGAAATAACACCTTCTTTGTACCACCCTTGATCCGTTTAAAAAAGCGATTTATGACCATAAATAAGATTTTAACTTTTATTTCGTACTGTGAAGTCGTAAAAAACAAAAGACAATAAATTGTATTTTTCATAGCTACTTCATTTAAAATAAACTGACACTTAAGATTAAAAAATAAAATAATACATTTTTGACATCACAAGTCTGAATACATAACCTATGAGGTGTCATTGTATTAAAAATGTCATATTTTATCGAAATTAGATAAAATATACCAGTGGTGTCATTTAAAATTTGAAAGTTGCAGTAATTTTCGGGTAAACCAAAAGTATTAGAAAACAAGTAAATAGATTAACCAATCCACAACTATGACAAATAACGATATACCAACGTTTATTTTTCTACCGTAAAGGTAAAATAAATTATAGGGAGGAACCACCTGTGAGAGACGCCCGGTATATTCTTAAATATTGACACCTTTGAGAGAAAGAGACACCTGACAATATACAAAATATTTCTCTAAAATAAAAATTTTTGTTCCTATAATTTTTAAAGTTGAGTCATGTCACCGGTACATAAATATAAAACATACAGTGATGTACAAAAGTTAGGACTTCCTCTCTAACTTTTAAATTAAATTGTATTTGTTCATAAAAATTTAAAGGCTTTAAGAGGACAACATAAACCAAATTTTAGGCAAAACATGACAGATATATATATGTCAAACGAACAGTTAGGCGCCATTTAAAACACAATTTAATGGAAAGAGGGTTTTTCGACACATCATTTTAAAGCCCCTAATGAGTACTTTTTAAGCGCATAATATAAAGTCAATACCCTTACCTACTACAAAATTGCGGTACTTTGAAAATTACCTAAATCCTTGATTTGAAAAGTTATATTACCAAAACTAATTGAGTAAGAAATTCCTAATAAAATATTTTTTAAAGGTCTTTTTAATATATTTTTAATGGTGATACAATATACAGTGTGCGACATTAAAGAATATCTTCTTTTGTCCTACGCTGTATAATATAACCAATATTACGAATCTTTTTATCCCTAAAAGAGCTTTAGGAAACTTCTACATTAAGTAAACCTAAATTTATTACTTTCAAAAAAATAGCCATCCAAATTAAGTATTTAGGTAATTTTTAATGTACCGCCATTTTGTAGTGGGTGAAGATTATGACTTTATGTTTTAGAGTTACAACGTATCTGTAAGAAGCTTTAAAATGCCCCTTTTTATTTTGTTTTTGCAAAATGGCGGCTAACTCTTACTTAAATATTTATAACTGTCATTTCTGGGGTTAAATTTCGTTTATGTTTTCCTATTTAGGTCTACAAATTTTATATAAAAAAACAAAACAATTTAGGAGGAGTCCTAACTTTGGACAAGCACTATATTTAAATAGTAAACAGAAAACAATTATAAAAACTTAATCAATTAGAATTTTTTCCTGGTAGGTTATTTAAATATCTCGAGATCTTTCAAACTTTTTACACCATTAAATAAAAACCCTATTGTTCTAGGTTGCCTAAAATTTAAATTCAACAAGAAAAGGCTATAAAAATTTTAACCGTCTTTATTAATACATCTTTGAAATTTCAACATGTCTATAAACAGATGGTATTTAAACAAAATATTATTTGACTTTTCTCCAGAATAAAATTAAAGTTTATTTATCATTTTAAGAAAATTAAAATTATTATGCATTATGAAGAACTATTCTGCTCTTACACAATATAACAAAAGTTATGATCACTTTAAATAAAATAATGAAATATTTATTATTAAGTTACTACAATACACAGGCTTCAATCTATAAACAAAGATTCATTAGCACCCGGCTGAAATTATTTTAATCCAATAATATAAAATTTTAACAAGACGCCAGACGGGAACTGGGCCAATGGTTGCGTCACAAAAATGTGGTAAATAGTTTACCAAAAATGTGGTAAGCAATTTGCCTAAAATGTGGTAAACAGTTTACCTAAAAACTTACTAAAAAAACTGAAAAAAATAATAATTTATTTTATTTTATTTTTATTTTTTCAGTACAGTACAATTTATAAACTCAATAAATACACTTATAACATTTATTCTATTTTTCCTACTGGCTATTTAGCAAAAAAGATTTGCACGCCGATTTAAAGGAGTTTAGTGGCAACTTGTTGTAGATGTGTGCAGCTCGATACGAAAAACCGTTTCAAAACATCGCCGCTACATGTCTAGGAATCATCAAAAGACCACCATTTCTGGTGTTAAAGTTGTGTACATTCACCAAAAATAATAATCTATCATGTTAAAAAGAAGGTGTGAAAGTGAGAATAATTTTTCGTTACAAAAACAGCAAAGTGAAGAAGATTTGCTTTAATTCCCCCATTACCCAATCTAACGTGAGATATTTTGCACAATTTCTTCAACCGAAATTAACTTTGTGTTCCTAGAAAATATTTTAAAGAGCAAAAACTTACTTTTATTTGTTACCGAATAACATATTTATCTTAGGAGGGACCTGTCCATACCTAGTAACTTTTTCATGTAGCGGAAAAATTACGTGATATTTGCATATACCCCTTTTCCCACATTAAGATTAGGTGAGAATAAACTCGTCAAGACAACCGCACTTTAAAAAAAATATTACCATTATTTATCTAAAATATACCGGACGTTCCTTACTGGTGGTTCCCCCTAAAACTTTTTTACCCTTTTACGTTAGAAAAATAAAATTTGGTAGATAGTTATTTGCCATAATTGTTGATCCATTCACTTGTTTTCTATTTATTCCGGTTTAACCAGAAATTACAACTTTCAAATTTTAAATGGCACCAGTAATATATTTTATCTTATTTTGATAGAATATGGCATTCTAAATACAATGATGTAATTTTTTGACACTTTTGCTGTAAAATTAAATTTATCGTCTTTTGTTTTTTACGACTTCTCAGGGTGGTGTCAATGTTTGCAAAATCTCATTTATGGTCAAAACTATTTTTTTTTTAATTAACGAGGGCGACTCGTCAGCTTAAAAAGCACTTTATTCTGAATAACTGGGTACCAAATGGGGAGTATTTCAAAATAGGTTTTTATCCAAAAAGCATGTAGTAAAATGATTCTTAAGCAACCATTATACTAAATGATAATATTAGTTTATGACAACATCGTGAATTTATGTTGTGTTCTGTAGAAAAAATCTTACTTGAAATAACACCTTCTTTGTACCACTTTTAATCCGAAAAAATCTTACTTGAAATAACACCTTCTTTGTACCACCCTTAATCCGAAAAAATCTTACTTGAAATAACACCTTCTTTGTACCACCCTTGATCCGTTTAAAAAAGCGATTTATGACCATAAATAAGATTTTAACTTTTATTTCGTACTGTGAAGTCGTAAAAAACAAAAGACAATAAATTGTATTTTTCATAGCTACTTCATTTAAAATAAACTGACACTTAAGATTAAAAAATAAAATAATACATTTTTGACATCACAAGTCTGAATACATAACCTATGAGGTGTCATTGTATTAAAAATGTCATATTTTATCGAAATTAGATAAAATATACCAGTGGTGTCATTTAAAATTTGAAAGTTGCAGTAATTTTCGGGTAAACCAAAAGTATTAGAAAACAAGTAAATAGATTAACCAATCCACAACTATGACAAATAACGATATACCAACGTTTATTTTTCTACCGTAAAAGGTAAAATAAATTATAGGGAGGAACCACCTGTGAGAGACGCCCGGTATATTCTTAAATATTGACACCTTTAGAGAAAGAGACACCTGACAATATACAAAATATTTCTCTAAAATAAAAATTTTTGTTCCTATAATTTTTAAAGTTGAGTCATGTCACCGGTACATAAATATAAAACATACAGTGATGTACAAAAGTTAGGACTTCCTCTCTAACTTTTAAATTAAATTGTATTTGTTCATAAAAAATTTAAAGGCTTTAAGAGGACAACATAAACCAAATTTTAGGCAAAACATGACAGATATATATATGTCAAACGAACAGTTAGGCGCCATTTAAAACACAATTTAATGGAAAGAGGGGTTTTTCGACACATCATTTTAAAGCCCCTAATGAGTACTTTTTAAGCGCATAATATAAAGTCAATACCCTTACCTACTACAAAATTGCGGTACTTTGAAAATTACCTAAATCCTTGATTTGAAAAGTTATATTACCAAAACTAATTGAGTAAGAAATTCCTAATAAAATATTTTTTAAAGGTCTTTTTAATATATTTTTAATGGTGATACAATATACAGTGTGCGACATTAAAGAATATCTTCTTTTTGTCCTACGCTGTATAATATAACCAATATTACGAATCTTTTTATCCCTAAAAGAGCTTTAGGAAACTTCTACATTAAGTAAACCTAAATTTATTACTTTCAAAAAAATAGCCATCCAAATTAAGTATTTAGGTAATTTTTAATGTACCGCCATTTTGTAGTGGGTGAAGATTATGACTTTATGTTTTAGGGTTACAACGTATCTGTAAGAAGCTTTAAAATGCCCCTTTTTATTTTGTTTTTGCAAAATGGCGGCTAACTCTTACTTAAATATTTATAACTGTCATTTCTGGGGTTAAATTTCGTTTATGTTTTCCTATTTAGGTCTACAAATTTTTATAAAAAAAACAAACAATTTAGGAGGAGTCCTAACTTTGGACAAGCACTATATTTAAATAGTAAACAGAAAACAATTATAAAAACTTAATCAATTAGAATTTTTTCCTGGTAGGTTATTTAAATATCTCGAGATCTTTCAAACTTTTTTACACCATTAAATAAAAACCCTATTGTTCTAGGTTGCCTAAAATTTAAATTCAACAAGAAAAGGCCATAAAAATTTTAACCGTCTTTATTTTCTTAGCAATAATAAAAAAACCCTTCGGATTAGAAGCACGAAATTCTATAGTGGCTAAAAATATGGACAAAAAATAATGTAGGTTTCACAAAAATAAAATAAAATAAAATGTATTGCATGAAATGCTTTCATCGGACCAACACCGTAAAGCAATTAGCAAAACCCCTACATAAAAAAATAATTAACGAAAAGTACGAATGAGGTTAATATTATTCAAATACGAATGGAGTTAATAATATTCAAATGGTATTTTTTTTTTACGCGAGACCAGTATAAAATAAAAGGGATATAAAAGTCAAAAAATATTCAGGGTATCCGGAAATGTAAGATCATAAATGATTGGGGTGATAGAGTGAGCCGAAATAATGTTATTAGATTTTTTATACCCATAAAAAAACGTACTATGGCGCTTTGTTAGGGAAATATTGACCATTAAAGTTAGAATAAAAACCTGTTCTAATTACATCTTGAGAACTGTTGCCTAAGTATCAAATATCCTTATACTAAGGCGTCGTTTCATATGTAAATAATTAATTGTTAGTACTTAGTAAAGTAAGGCTTTTTTCATTTTAAATATGCATCTTTGACTCAATTGACATATTTGACATTTTGCTTCGATCGTTTAATTTCTTTATTTTTAGTCTTAAAAATGGTGGCACTTAAAATTCGATGTTAGGAAAAATGGTACACCCTGTGTAAGTAAGCATTGGCCTTAGCTGAAGATAGGCAAGATAGATAAGAATGTTATAAATTAAAGTCCCGCACTTTATGAGATTTTAGAAAATGACATTCTTATATCATTTAATAATTTGTAAACTTGGGAAGGTATAAATACTGTGGACCCCTAGCAAACTTTTTTGTTTATTTAGAAATTAAAATAACACTCGGCATGTCGCATGAGCAATATTTTATTAATTAAGTTATTTTTCATAACTTCTGAGTATGCCGACAACGACCCTAAGTTCTCTATTTTAAATAAAATATCTGTAAACCTGGCAAGGTATCAATACTGTGTACTTTTAGCATGCGGTTACCCCTATAACTTTTTTGTTTATTTAGAAATTAAAATAAAATTCGGCATGTGGGTGTACAATAATATTTTTCATAACTTTTGGTTATGCCGACAACGACCTTAACTCCTCTATTTTAAATAAAACACCTGGTATTGGTAGGTGGTAGAGGAGCTCGCCTAAGGACCCACACCCCGCTTATCCTTTAAGGGACCCGTGAAGTTTTAACGAACGTTTCGGGTTCTGGGTGTGTGAGTCAGTTTTCCTTCCTTCTTCTTTTTTTTTTTTTCTTTTTTTTCTTTTTACTTTCCAAACTATGTACAAATAGTGGCAGCACACCCGGAAATAAAATGTTTCGAAGATAAAATACCCCCATTCAAACCTCCATGCGAGGGGTGCACCCGGAAGGCCTTTATCGAGAAGCTTAATTGTTTTTGCAAATATATGTGGGCTTACCACCAATATAAACTCCGTTCACCATCACCTTCAGTCATCTAAGCCCCATATACTGTTTCTAACGGAAACTCAAATAAGTTCTAAATCTTCAACCAGCCACCTTCTGTTCCCAGGCTACGAACTTATTTTGTCTTTTCACCTATATAGTGGCGCATGTGCTTACGTCCGCAACGATCTGGCTTGTGCTCGAGTTTCCAATTTTGAATTGGGTAGGCCCGATATTCTTTGGCTAAAACTTTCCCTTAGGTCTCCTACCAAATTTATCTGCAGTTTTTACCGGTCCCCATCAATAATTCCTATGTCGAATTATTTAACTTTCTTTCAACAAAGATCGGTAGCATAAATTCCAGTTTCCAATGGCTAAAGTGCTTGGCGACTTTAATGTCCATAATAAGGATTGGGTAAGGTCTTTAAAAACTGACCCCCGAGGCAGAGCAGCTAATATCTTCGGAGCCAGTAACTCTCTTACCAACCTTATTATGGAACCTACCTACTTTCCTAGATTCCCAAATCGTAGTTCAAATCCCCTAGATCTCTTTCTTACCACCAACCCCGAACTCTATCAAACATCTGTCACAGCTCCCCCAGGTCTCTCAGATCATGGCTTAGTTATTATATCTTACCCTGCATATTCCGAGGTAAATGAATGCATGCCACCACGCACCTTACGGCACTACAACTCAACCGACTGGGATGGCCTGAGGAACTTCTTCGCCACTTACCCCTGGGATTCCATCTGCTTTCTTCTCGTGATCCTTCTGAAATTTGCAGTTAATAAACCGAATCAATTCAATTGGGCATTGAAACTTATATTCCACACACCATCAAGAACGCCAAACAATTCAATAACAAACCCTGGTTTTCCAAATCTTGTGATAAAGCTAGAACTTTAAAATTTCAGGCTCACAAGAAGTTTCCACAGGATCCTAGTCCAGAAAACCGACAAACCCGTATTGAAGCAAGAAACTATTACAATAAAACACTTTCTGAAGCTAAAGAATCCTTCGACAGTCGATTTAAAAACAAAGTTCTTTTTTGGGTAAATGGCAGAAAATATTTCTGGTCTTCTGTGAAAAACATAAGTAGGAATTTTTGTACCAGTTTCTTTCCACCACTTACTTCGGAAGATGAAATTATTTTTACCGCTAAAGGAAAGCCAGAACTATTTGCTAAACAATTTGCTGCAAATTCAATCCTTGACCCTCCCGTAAATCATCCAATTCCAGCTATTACCCCAGTTTCTCATAAAAGGCCCGATATTATTTTTCGCGTAAAAATACATTAAGCGTATCCTTTCTTCTCTTAACACCAAGAAATCAGCTGGACTGGACGGCATACCAGCAGTCGTTTTTAAAAAATGTGCTCCAGAATTCGCGCCAATCTTAACTCGGCTCTTTCGAATTTCTTACGACACAGGTATCTTTCCGGAGAGCTGGAAAGCTGCACGTGTTTAACCTATTCCCAAGAATGGATCTAAATCTAACTATAGACCAATTTCAATTTTTTCAGTTCTGGTTAGACAGGCAGTATGGATTTCGCCACAAAAGATTTACAGCAGATATTTTTCCTTTGTATCAAACTGCTGGTATAAGTCTCTTGAGTTTTAAGGTGAGTCCCAGATCATTGCTTTTGATATATCCAAAGCTTTTGACCAGATCTGGCATGCCGCACTTCTTAATAAACTTCTCTCCTATGGTCTTTCAACTAAACTCTGTACTTGGCTCTCTAGTTATCTATCTGATCGACGTATATCCGTTATTGTGGACGGCCATTCTTCAAGCTTTCACCAAGTAAATGCTGGAATGCTTTAGGGCTCATTTCTGGCACCAACATTGTTTCTTCTTTACATCATCGACCTTCTCTTGTCCACAACAAATTCCATTTATAGTTTCGCCGACGATAGTACCCTTCACTTCAGTTTTTAAATTCCCTAGACCTATCACTAAACCTGATTTGGAAAATAAACGTAACTCTAAAGCCACGTACAGACTTGGATACAATCGGCGAAAATGTTTGTTGGCCGACTGTATCTTGAATGTACGCATCGGTCGGCCGACTTCTTGCAAACACCATGTAACACGCAAAAACTCACTTCATTACGACTTTATTAACATTTATCGAGCACGATATAACTTCACAAGAGAGCTTCCTAAATACTATTTTCCTTACTTTTACATAAACTATTTTACTTTGCGAAGGAAACGACAATGCTACTAATGGGTAAGTATAGGAGGGTTGGATATAAACAGAGAACACAGTTACAAAAAAATAAAATACACATCAATTTCAAACAAAGACCCGGCTTAGCTGGTTTGGCGCGACATGAAATAAAGTATATTTTGTTACAGTAAACTTAGTTAACTTTAAGTGGCTCAGTTGTTTTGAGTAGCACCACCTCTACCAGGCAATTGCAAAAAATTCTGACACTTTATGCTTTGTTCCTTTAGTTGATTTCTTGTGGACTCTACTTGTATCTTACTTTTAGTTTAAAGTATAAAAGAATTGCACTGATCAAACCACTGGTAATCGTTTGCGCATTAAAAGTTAATATTGAAACCTTCACTTAAACAGTTTCAATGTGTTATTATTTTATTTTCTGAAGAGTTATTTTTTTAAAATAATCTGAAAAAGCAAGAACAGAAAGAACAATTAAAAGAAATTTACTATACTTACACTAATTTTTAAGCAATGCGCAGCTTTCACTATAATTGAAAACTTAAAGAACGTCTGTTAAATCTAGCATTGTTGGACCAATTTAAATTCACCGCATAGCTCCCTTGACTGTTGCACAATAATCAGCACAAGAATTGATGACCATTGTATATTTTTGTTGATTACCTCCAAGCTACGAAAAGATCAGAGGTCTTTCGACTGGGTTTTTATACACGCAGTCTCTGCAGTGTATTAAGTGTGTAATAAATTTATATTTTGTAGCAATTAATATAATGAATCAAAAGAAAATGATGCTTTTTGCTTTTGATTCTAAATTGGTTTTATTTTAATATCTTTGCAATTTCATTCTTTTTTTTTAATTACTAAGTATATAACTCATGTTCATGTTGCCATTTGTCTTTAAAACTAGAATTCCACAAGATATAGAAGTAGGGAAACCCACGATGCTAAATGGGGATTCTAGGAACTTTATTAGAGTTCAGAAAGTTAGACCATAAGAAGAAAAAATATTATATAATCTTATTACTTTCAATGGTGAACTTAACTATAAATTACAAGTTTATCAAAAAAATACTGTTTTTATTTCATTGTGAATATTAGGTCAATCTTTTACATTATCCTTAAGTCATTTCTTCAAAATAATAAAAAAAAATTAATCATAAGAAATGTAAAATGGGTTTGTAACTTTGGATTCTTTCGCTTTATTAACGTAACTGGAATTATCAGATTAGTGGGAGTTCTGGTTTGATATTAAAGTCTTACCTATCTCAGGCGACGGGCTCAAAAAATCTTTTCCGTGGAAATATTTTTGTTTCTGATCTGTATACGAGGCTCATATTTGAATTGAGAGTACTTAACCGGGTACAAGGTATCCTCCGGCATGTTTATCTGCCGCGCTGTATTCAATCCCAGAAATCTTCTCTTGAAAGCTTCGCTACTATATGTTTTGAATACAGCGGAGTAATTCAGGTAGCTGGCGAGCACATGGATGTAGTAGTTGAAGTCTGGTCTAACGCCGGACAAACCACTCGCAGTGGCTTTACCTGATTTTACCCTCTCACGTTGTGGGTTCAAACCACGCGTGATTGATTACGCTGCAAAACCAACTTTGTGCCTTCTACAGACTGAGTGGGCGCTTATGCTTACCCTGGATATGAGCACAGTACTAGTGAAACTTTTTTAACAAAGTCAACAATTGTGAAAATTATTAGTTTTAATTAGTACAGTCTGAACTAAGATGATTATGTTGACCGACAGATGTTGATCTAATATCAGAGTCATTTTTAGCTGCACATTATCTTTAAATGCGACTAAGATTGCTTTTGACCTCGGATCTGACTTTACTGGAAAAATCAACCAAACGACCTTACAGAACCCATTAAAAAAACTTCCCGGTTTGTAATATCAGATTCAGATGTTCTAGTGGTTTCTATGACATTCATGTTAGTGCAAAGTATAAGAAGTAACTCTTTCTAATTTAAACAAAGAGTCCAGTATCTGCATTCTAATGGATTACTTTTATTAGTGCTAACTCAGCAAAATATTAAGTTATATCATAGACTATTATCATAGAGTACAAAATTTAAGAACATTACTGTAAAAAATACAATCTTTTAATTTAACTAAGGTCTGTATCTAATTCTGACTTGGACCTTTTTATTGTTTTTATTCAAATAAAATAAGCAAAGTTCCTATTAGAGTTATTATCTTAAAACCTGAATTTAAAAACGTTTAATCATGACTTTTGAAACTAGAGATTTTACGTGAATGCAAGGCAAAATGAACATTTGACATACCATATAAAAAATTACGTTTTCCTGCATATGCAGGCTAGTTGTTTCTGAGAAATTTTTATAATCAGCGCGATATAATAACTGTTAGGAAAATTTGAGAAGGAGTATATCAATATATGCTTTCTAATAAGAAAGTTAGTAACGATTTTAAGAACCTAACTTTAACATCTCATAAAGAAAATAACTGATTTATCAGATGCATTAAACATAAACTTTTTGGATAGTTAAGAACAATGATTTGAACAATGAATAAACAAATAACAACCACGTGTGCAGTACGAAATCAGAGAGGAGCGAAGAAGATCAAATGAGCCCATTTTGATGAGCTTTTATTTTATGCAGAATTTTTGTTTAGTATGCAGACAAACATTACTAATTATTTAATGAGAAATTAATTGAATAATTGAACTTTTATTGTCATTTCAGGTATGTGCTTTTATTTGTACACTATTGATTTCTTAGGCTCCCCTTTCTGCTGCAAAATTAGCTTTTTTCTTTATCAGGCTTATTAAATTCCTACCAAGATGGCTGCTGGAAGAAGGTGTTTACTATATATACAGCGTATTTCTAAACAAGGCAAAAAAATTTATATTTGGTTTTTCCACCAATTTACCTGGAACATATGTCCTAAACTTCTCAGTTTTTGAACTACAGGGTGTTAAAAATATTGTTTTTTTATAATAACTTTATGCCCATTTAGATATTTTAAGAAATTTAGGAGACTTTTTGCACCTATTGCACCAGAGAAATTACTGCATTTGTCTAACAGCTGTTTTTCACAGTTATCTGTCCACAGAAATTCCAAGATATGTCTGTTTAAATAATTTTTCTGCCGTTTTCTAAAATAAAGTTTTTTTTAATTCCCGTTTAGTTCAGAACAAAATTTGATTTTTGACTTACTTTGTTTAATGTACGGTTTTTCCATGTTTCAAATAAAAACCATTTCTCAACATGATCCTATCTAATTAAAAAAATAATAAAGGTATCTTTTAACGTAGGAATTTCATACAAGAAATACAAACTGACCATGCCAAAAAATGGTTTCAATTGTCTTCCTGCAAAAACCATCAGATCCAAACAAAAAAGTCAAAAAATCATTGTTCCTAAATAAGGGGATTAAAATAATTTTAATTACAGGAAAATACAGTGGCTGTACTAACACTACTGTTATGTTCTCATAAGCAGCACTTTGTTTCCAAGAAATATTTTTTCTTGTCTAAATGTTATAAAGTTAAACCACTAAAACAATATATAAAAAAATCAGGTTTTTAATATTATCTTAAATATGCCCCTATCAAATTTTACTTAAATTTGGCTAAAGGTATTTCTTTAAGATGAAATTTATCCAGCCCAGCACTAAACTAGTTTTAATAGTGAACGTTGGAATACCCCAGCTAATAATATTGACAAAATGTATACACTAAGTTTTTTGACTAAATATTTTTTTCAGCAGACTATTCCTAAAATAAAGTTTTTTTTCTTTTGTATTAGATTGCTTGCCTTATAAAAAATTAAAACATCAGACATAAACTACATAATCAAGACCATATGATTTTGGGACATGATAAGGGAAATTTTCTTTTTAAGAGATGCGGTTTGTAACTTTTTATTAACAATTAAAACTCTTTGTTTATCTATATTTAATTAGAAAATCTTTATCCTAGTCTATTTCAGTTCATTAAACAAAGTGAAATTTAAGTTTTTGAAAAGTTATAACACCACTTGTATCTTAAATTACAAAAATTTAAGGACACATGTTTTTAATAACTTTTCTTTTTACAAATTGACTCGGGAATATGTCCTTAAATTTCCCGTGTTTTCAGCCAGATGGATGGATTTTGGCATTAAATAAAGAGCACATTTCCTAAAAGTTTACTTTGATATTTTGAAAAACTTACCAAAAAATGTGAAGCTAACAAAATCTATTAACCTTTAAAAATGGTCAAAAAAAAGGAGAGTGGCTTCTTTTCGTTGACGTTGCAGGTATAGAGGAAACAGAGACAAAATCAATTGTCCATCTTAATTTTGATTTATGAAACAAATTTAGTGGTAAAAGTAAATTATGGCTAAGTTGATTCGTTCTAAAAATTAGTAGTGTTTTTTAAGTGTTTTATAATTTGATAGCTTTTCTGGATCTAGCAATTATTCATAAAAATCTAAGATAAAAGTTTTTGGATTTTGTGAACTAGAAGGCAATATATATTTTAACCAATTGAGCTTTCATTTTAAAAGTATAACACAAAGTTGTTTTTTTTTAATAAATTATATTTTATTACAAATTAAGATCTCATAAAAACCGAAAAAATATTTCTCCACTATATCGTGTCATACATTATATTACTATATTTAGATATTAAAAAAGACATTAAGTTTTTTAAAGATTTTATAAATTTATAACTGATTTTCTTCATAGTTTCCAAATAGGAGCTTTAAATGATAGTGCATATAAAATATACATATCTACCTTTTTGGATTAGATGGTTTTTTATTTTTATAAATATAAGAGATAATTATATATTAAATGTGGTATTTCTCTAAAACTTTTAAAAGATTTTGCCCAGCAGTGTTCAATTTCTTAACATTTATTTTTAAAAATATTTAGTGAATATCAAGCTACTATTTCAAAACTATTAGAATGATTATTCAATTACATTAAATGTGGTATTTCCTATGGCTTTAAAGAAGACCTATAAACTGAGTAAATTATACAGTGTTCCATAAAAAAAAAAACTTTATTATAACTTCCAAAACATCAAAGTCAACAGAAAAAAAAGGTGTCATATGTTTACGTAAAATACCTTGGCTTCATTCCTATTTACTTTTTCCTATCTCTATTATTAAGCGTGTTACAAGTGCCTGA
Source organism: Listronotus bonariensis (assembly GCA_014170235.1). Lineage (NCBI taxonomy): Eukaryota > Metazoa > Arthropoda > Insecta > Coleoptera > Curculionidae > Listronotus > Listronotus bonariensis. The sequence goes on from JACEGR010003355.1 coordinate 29,582, forward strand.
CCAAATTGACAAAATTTTAAAAACACCCTGTATCTTAAAAACAAATTAAGTTTGCCATGATTTACTTTTACCACACAGACATATTTTTGTAAAGAATAAGATGGTATTGTGCTGTGAATATAATTTTTTATTTTCTTGTAACATATTATCTTACAGGCAAAAATTACCAACTTCTTTTTATTATATATATACATATATATATTATACTATAAGTTAGTAATAATTTTATTCACTTAATACAATAAACAAACAAACTTAACATACAAAACAATATATCAGATTTAAGTGCTTTTGCCATGGATAAAAATAGCTTCTATTTATTTTAAACGAGAATTACGTTATTAAAGGATAAACCAGAAGACTAAATAAATTGTTTTAGTTTTCTGAAAAAAATGATAGCAGAAAAATTAAAAAGTATTTCAAAAGAATCATCGAAGGAGGTGAAACTCTATAGTGAAACTCGGTTCTCGTTATTATTATTATAACTACAAATATTATTCAGATACAAGTGGAGATAAAAGCTGTATAAAGTTTGTGATGCTCTATTCTAATCGATATTTTTTTATTTATTACTTTTCTATATATATATATACTCTTACCATATATACATACTATATCTATGTTATATATATCACTATATATATATACTCTGTATATATATATATATATATATATATTTCAATTGGATATTTTTAGTGGTATACGAGGCATCTAAAAAATATAAGCGCCTTTGAAAGGGGTAATGTTTTTGTTAATAAAAAAGGATTTTGGAAATTAAAAATATTTTATAAATATGCACACTTGAGTGACTTTTAAGAAGAACTTTTTTTAATATTGAAAATGGTGAAAAGACTAAGTTTGTATGTTTTTTTATTTCATTGTTCAAAGTGTTAAAAGTTAACAATTATAAACAGTAAATCACAAAATATAAGTAATGGAAAAAAAAATAAAAATTATTTTAGCAAAGAAAATTTCATATGTGAACGCCATTTAAATTTTACACTTTCTAAATCATAAAGATTTTTGATATTTAAAATAATGAGCACTTCTCTTGAGCAAGATGTAACGTTTTTTGAGATACCTCGTATACAGTGCCGCCCATTTTTTTTAAGGGCCAACGTTTGTTATATACTTGATTATTGATCGTTAGTTTTTAGTAAAAATTACAATAAAAGTTTAAAAAATATTTAATTTTAAATTTTCACAGAACGTCCGTCGGGATCCGACAGACTGCATGCTAAATAATGCGGAATTTTGATAGTTTATATCTCAAAATTATTTAGTGTCGCAAGCAAAAAAATGTATGGATAGAGGACAGTTATGAGCATATTGTACATACGACGTTAAGAAAAATCCGTAAAAATGTTTTTTAAGTCCTTAACTGAAAAGTACCAACTTCAAAATAACCCTGTATAAAGCTGAATTAGCTGCCCGCAACTCCCAGATTCACTCCAAACTTAACAGCTGCTAATTCGGCGGTCGAAGTTTTAGCTTGATAAGAGGCGAATGGGTAGGTTGGTTTAATCAATTTTACCTAAGGTCGAAACCGAAACCAAGCAACTAAATTACTTACAAAAATCAATTTAAAACCACCAGTAACACTGTCTTCAGATTTTTTTCCGTTGACTTTTATTTTTAAAGGTTTTATAACAAAAGTTGGTTTTTTTAAATGAAACATCCTGTACCATTTTATCCTACACAGTGTAAAGTTATATCACGCAAAAGCTTTTAGAAATACCATTTCCAAGCTGTTCACCTCAATTTTGCAATGGTTCAAAATCATGATTTTCGACAAGGTTTTTAACAGAAACCTGTACCAGCTGTATTACCACTTTCGCAAAGAAATGTTGCTAAGAGAGTTTTTAAAAAAAAATAACAAATTGAACAAGCGTTTACTCTTTTATAGTTTTGGAAATATAACCATGTATAAATCAAGAATTGTGAGGTGTTCGCATTAAGATTTGGACATATTTCCAGTTGTTGGGAAAAACTCAATTTTAAAAGTGGTTAATTTTAAGGTCTTTAAAATGTCTTTAATGTTGATAAAATATACGGGGTGTTTTATTTAAAAATGCTACTTTGTGAATTCTGGACAATATTATATCTGGAACTATTAGAAATTAAATATATAAATTTCGAGTCTTTTCACGGCCTTTAAAGTTTGCCTTGAAAACCTGAGTGATTATTCTGAGGTGTTCCATTTAAAAAACCCAACTTTACATGTTACAACTTTAAAATAAAGTCAATGGAGAAAACGTAGGCATTCGCCTCCAACTCTCACCCAGAAACCTCACAAACACTCTGCATCTCTAAAACGAATTAAGTTTGCCATTGATTTGTTTTTAACCATTAAATTCTGTTTCAAAAGTTGAAACAAAGATTGGCGCAATCAGATTTGTTCTATCTTTTTCTAGTTTTCGCCATACTCTGGTGCATGGTTATCAGAAAAGGCGCCAACCCTGTACATACCAAAGCACGCAATCAATCGTCATTTTAAATATAATCCTGTCATTTTTTTTGACCTCAGTATTTACTTAATATTTTACGAAATTAACTATGACGTTTTTTGGTTATTTACCAAAAATAATAAAGCAATAATGTAAATTATTTAAAATGATACTACATTCTACCTTAAATGTTGAAAAACAATTGATTTAAAATTAAAAAAAGTAAAAAAATGTGTTTATTTTATTTTTTTATTATTATTTGTAGTATTTTTTATACAACTCATCATCATCTTCTGGATTTTATTTTCTTTTTTGTTTTAATGAAACAACTTCAAATTTTCTTCATCATCACAGCCTCCAGCATCATCGACACCTACAGATACATCCTTAAAATTTTTCGAGTCATATTAATTTTCTTTATTCACGTCTGATGGATCAAATGATGATGCATTTAGACATGCTAATCCGTTACATTGTCCGCAAGCATATCTGACTTACAGCATGCAGAAGGCAACCCACAGTTATTTTTGCAGTGCTGCAGCATATTGTAATTAGCAGGTCATAAGGTGCAGGTGGCAAAAGTGTTGTCCCTGGTTCTAGAGCATCGTCCCGGAGCACCCAACCCCAACCTTGGGGTTTTTAATCTTTTCCTAATCAAGTTTTAGTTTGTTTTATTACATTTATTTCAAGTAAAAATATAACTTATTACACTAAAAATCACGATTGACTGCGGGCTGAGCGTATGACGTATTTTACAGGAAGCGATTCTCCAGATCCATTTGCTGTACATAAAATGCCCCATATCAAATTTGTAGAAAATTTTTTCTCTACAACTTTGATAATAAATGTTTAGACTATTAGTAAAAAATAAGATATTCATAAGAAAAATATTTTTTGACCTGTCATATTTTGAGTTCCTATGTCTTGTTCAGACACGACTGGTAATTTGGTCGAGTGCCGAGTAATCAAGTATTTTCGTGCACGTGAACAGTAAAAAATTAGGAAAGTAGTTTAGTGTACTAGCTGTCCACTCGCTACTCGACTAAAGTACTAGTCGTGTCTGAACAAGGCATTAAGCGACATCATATATATGACTTTTAGGAGAGTATTTTGTGTACCAAAATAAAGGTATGTATAAGTATTCAGCTTATTCCGTAAGATTCCAAGGTTAGTTCAAATTGATTGTACTATTTTGTACTATAAGGCTAATACGCATGTTTCGGGTATCGGATAAAGCGGGTTTCGTGACTGTTACCCTTACGATCTCTAAAACGGTGTTTAAAAATTGCATGTAAAACATTGTAGTAAACTTGTCCGACAAAAAGTGACGCGTTTACCCAGTTCGACACTTGACATTGACAGGCTGGGTTATAGTGCCGCTTATGTATGGCTGTATGAATATTCGTGATAGACTCGTTAAAGGAATCCCCTAAAAGGTTTTAAAATGGTTCTTATTACGAAGTTTATTTTATTACTGACCCAGGCACTAACAGTCTAATTATCTCTAACATTTTTAAAATAATATAATATAAAAATAATAAATAATAAAAATGATAATATAAAAAAATATTTAAGTAAGCAAATGCTATTAACGCACTTAATCCCATTTAAATTGAATCGATGATCCTGATTAAATAAAATATTTTTGCAAGTATTAGAGTTTCGAATAACTTGATAAAATTCATTTTGAGAGTATTAGCCAAAAGTCGGTAAATTGCCAAAGTTAATTAGGAAGACCCGGCTAAATAAACAATTAGTGCCTAACAGAGCATTTCACTTTTAGTGGCTAATCAATAACTTTAATACAAATACAGAAATATACAGAGTGGGCAAAATTGGCGTTTTACGGGCCTCATTATTGCTGGATGTATTAAAAGCCGTTGTAGGTGTTATTATTATACAGAGTAAGTTTTTTCGATGTTCAGTATTTAAAGTATTATTTATACAATTTATCATCATCTTTTTGGATTTTATTTTCTTTTGTTTTAATGAAACAACTTCACTTTCTTCATCATCACAGCCTCCAGTATCATCGACACCTACAGATACCTCCTTGAAATTTTTCGAGTCATATTAATTTTCTTTATTTACGTCTGATGGATCAAATGATGATGCATTTAGACATGCTAATCCGTTACATTGTCCGCAAGCATATCTGACTTACAGCATGCAAAAGGCGACCCACAGTTATTTTTGCAGTTGCAGCATATTGTAATTAGCAGGTCATAAGGTGCAGGTGGCAAAAGTGTTGTCCCTGGTTCTAGAGCATCGTCCCGGAGCACCCAACCCCAACCTTGGGGTTTTAATCTTTTCCTAACCAAGTTTTAGTTTGTTTTATTACATTTATTTAAGTAAAAATATAACTTATTACACTAAAAATCACGATTGACTGCGGGCTGAGCGTATGACGTATTTTACAGGAAGCGATTCTCCAGATCCATTTGCCAGACAAAAATGCCCCATATCAAATTTGTAGAAAATTTTTGCTCTACAACTTTGATAATAAATGTTTAGACTATTAGGGGTAAAAGAAATAAGATATTCGCAAAAAAATATTTTTTGACCTGTCATATTTGAGTTCCTTATGTCTTGTTCAGACACGACTAGTAATTTGGTCGAGTGCCGAGTAATCAAGTATTTTCGTGCACGTGGACAGTAAAAATTAGGAAAGTAGTTTAGTGTACTAGCTGTCCACTCGCTACTCGACTAAAGTACTAGTCGTGTCTGAACAAGGCATTAAACGACATCATATATGACTTTTAGGAGAGTATTTTGTGTACCAAAATAAAGGTATGTATAAGTATTCAACTTATTCCGTAAGATTCCAAGGTTAGTTCAAATTGATTGTACTATTTGGATATTTTTGGCCTTCTTTATTTTAATTATCTTTATGTTAATAACATCTTTTTATTATTTATTAATTAAAATTCTTGTGGTAATTTCTTAAAGTTATTTGCCTTTATGTAAGTTATAACGAAAAGTGACTGTAAAAATATTTTTGACTTTTGTAAAAAAATTATGTGGCAATTCTATCAAAAAATTATAGAACCTATTTGCATTGCCTGGCAATCTTTTTTTTTTTTTTTGTTTAAATTGTTTTTAAACAATAAAAATGTACTAGAATTAAAGAAAATACCATATATTTTGGAAATACCTTATTTGCATATGAAATTGCAATGTCATAACATGGTCATAATTATATTATATTTAGTTTTAATTATTTACAAACCCCAAAAAAATAAATTAAATAATATTTTACTCCAAAGTAATTTTAACAGACTATCCCATAGTTTACATTGGTGTAATTATTAAATGTTTATAAATGGAGATGTTTAAAGTTGTCTACAGCATCAGCTAAGTCGAAAATTTTACTGACAATGCATGGAAAAGAGACGTTTTGACTCGTGTAGAAAATCAAAAGTTGACATATCGCACAGAGCGTCGATATGTGGACAAAAATGTCAAAATTAAAATTTTTATAACAATTTAAATGTTAAATATGAGTAATTATGTGTTAAATGTTTAATAATGTTACAGTATTGCAGCATTGTATTCTGTATAAGCAAAGAACTGTACACTACTTAAATAATAATAGGATTACCCAAGCAACAAGCTGACGCCCTATTGACGTCTCTTTTTAGTAATTTTTGGTTCCTTTTGATCAGCAAAGACGTCATAAGATGACGACAAAATGACGTTAAAATGACCTTCCTAAGTCACAGACAAAAGACGTCCCGTTAGTGACATCATAGATGACAAAAAATTGACGTCTTTACTTTTTTTCAAAAGCTAAAATAATACAATATTTTATTTAATTAAATTATATTTCTGATTATGAAGTAATCATAGCAGATAGTTGATGGCTTTCAGTAAAGTGATATGTCGCGTGATGACAACTAAAGTTATTGGTTTTATTTTTTTGTCGAATGATATTCCGGTTAAATTTTAACATCAATCATATAATGTCACAAGACTTTTCTGGCGGGTTTTCTACACATGACGTCATTAGATTTTTATGAGCTAGTATGACAAAAAACAACGTCGAAAAACGTCACTTTAACGACGTCAAAAACACGTTAGTTAAAATGACTTCATAATTTTAGTCCGATGACGTCTTACGACCAAAATTGACTAAAAATGACGTCATAATGACGACAGCTTGCTGTTTGGGTATTTAAGTGCCATAAGACTGATACCGTTTTTTTCCCGAAATTCCTATCGCTCAATGTACTGTGGATTGTATTTACTAGCCTGTATACCTTTTACTTAGCTGAACCGGTATATCCCAATACCCTATAAAAGTTATTTTATAAAATGATTAAGTTTTAAGCGCCATTAGTTTATTACTGCTGTAATTGATAATTGGCAAGGTCTCCCCCAAATAAAAATTTTAGCTGCGGTGAACAAAATTTAGAAGTTTAAGATAATTAACTTGCTTAAAAGTGTTTGCAGTGCTTAACGTGCAAAAAGGGCAAATTATCTCTAGCTTAGTGAAATGTTAATAATTAGCTTACGAAAAGCTTAACTTTTATTTAAAAGAATTTGTAAAAAATGAAAAAAACAGATTGTGTGGTAATATTTTGTCAGACAGAGGAAGTGCAAACACTAAGTTTGCAGAGCATAGGGTGAGTTCAAAAAGGTATTAAAATCGGATGTTGCACTTGCACTATTTTTATTTAATCAACAATATAAAGCAATCAATTTAAATATTTAGTCAATATGTGCATTTATAAAATAAAAGTTGGCTCTTTTGGTTTGACCAATGGATTTTATGGTTGTGAGAATAAAAACAATGTCAATTTATGCTTTAAAATTAGAGATGGACAACTTTCTGTGTCACCCAGTATACAGAAAGATAAGATGGTCCTTAGAGCTGTAATTAATTAATATCCAATTAGATTATACAACCTGTCCACGGATGGGGTTAACAAAAGGAAAAATGTACCAAAAATTTAATTTTTCGAAAAAAGTAATTCTTCATAAAAATTTTTGCTTGTAAAAAAATGGGATTCACGAAGAGAAAATGTCACCCTAAAAGTTAAGAACCCTTTTAAAATATTTTTGGCGGGCGTACCTTTGACGAGTCTACCACAAATATCCATACAATATGGAAGCGTTGTTTTAACCCAGCCTGTCAAGTATACCATAATGTTTTACATGCAATTTTTAGACATTGTGTCAAAAATGGTAAGTGTTACATTTATAAAACTATTAGACTAATACGCATGTTTCGGGTATCGAATATAATATAAAAATAATAAATAATAAAAATGATAATATAAAAAAAAATATTTAAGTAAGCAAATGCTATTAACGCACTTAAGCCTATTTAAACTGGATCGTTGATCCTGATTAAATAAAATATTTTTTGTACGTATTAGAGTTTCGAATAATTTGATAAGATTCCTTTAGAGAGTATTAGCCAAAAGTCGGTAAATTGGCAAAGTTAATTAGGCAGACCCGGCTAAATAAACAATTAAGTGCCTGACAAGGCATCTTCACTTTTAGTGGCTAATAATAACTTTAATACAAATACAAAATATACAGAGTGGGCAAAATTGGGCGTTTTTACGGGCCTCATTATTGCTGGATGTATTTAAAAGCCGTGGTAGGTGTTATTATTATACAGAGTAAGTTTTTTTCGATGTTCAGTACAGGGATTTTAGAAACCGCTGGATCTACAGAGATGTTTCAATAAGGAAAGACTTGTAGTTTTTAAAGCTTGGTTTAAATTACTTTTTGTTTAATACTAAAAAATCATGGCTTACTAGATATTAGGGAAAAACCGTTTGTTTATTCTTTTTTTTCTCTGTAAAACAGTTAATACTTGGAAAAGAAAAAAAGTGTAAATATGAGACTTGTAGATAATTATGTTCTAAATAGAAAGGTAAAATCCGATATTTATTATAGTAGTCCGCTTTACAGCTACGACATAAACTTGCATTTTTTTAAATGGAAACCGTAGTTGACGTAGATGCTTTTTAATAAGCATTTCAATAATGTGTACGTGTATATCACCTATAATTACGGATATCTTAATGGTGAGCATAAAATTTAATTTACCTTGTTTATAAAAAATAACTGTCATTTACAGTATTAAAAATAAAGTAAACCTTATTTAACTATCGTTTAATCACAATTTTTAATACATAAAATATTAGTAATTTAAATTGTTATACACAAAGAAAAAAGTTATCGAGAAATCATCATCACAATACATGGTATTACTAATTCGAGGAACACCATTATGATCTCAAAACGGTAAAGATACAGGGTTGGTTAAATTGGGGTAAAGTTGCGCATTTTTATGTTTAACAATATTCCGTTTAAAAAATTTAAAAAATTTAGTCGTTCCAGAATTATCCGGAAGAAACTTAGTTTTACAGAACACTTATTTTTTAAAAAGCCACTTTAAAACAAACCACACATTAACAAGGCTTCTTTTTCTGTTCAATCAAATGATGTCACTAAATTTAAGATCCGACGTTTCGTCTTTGAGCCACAATCATTAACCTTTTTTTTAAACGCAAAATATTTAGTTTCCAATTTAATATACTTGTACGTTATTTTAATTCGTAATCCAACGTTATATCACACTTTAAAAATTATGCGATTTTTACCAAAAAACATCAGAGACTACGTTTGTATTCCAAACTATTTAGGAAATTTTCATTTATTGGTAAGTATGAAACCATTTTTATTGGATACTTATTATTATTCTTTTTATAAATTTAAATATTTAACTAATAAGCCACAAGAATTAATGTAATTTACATATATTTACTTATACGTAATAAAATAAAGCATAAAATTTAATTAAACGAATCAATCAACTTTATCGTAGCCTATTATAAAAAAATTGATGCACACTTCCCTGCAAACGAAAATTATTTCAAACGTTTGGGTGAAAACCGTTATTTGAAATGGCAAAATAGTGAATGACGATGGTTTTTCTTTTCGAAACGTCACATACATGTAAAGTGAGATATATTGTTGGATTTAAAATTGAATACGAGTTTATTGAGTTTAAAACCAAATATTCCGCCTATTTAAAAAAAGTTGATGATACTAGCTTAAAGACAAAACGTCGGTTCCTGAATTAAGTGACATCATTTTATACAACAGAAAACGGTTATGTATCGTTTGTTTTAAAATATTTTTTAAAATAAACCAAGCCAAAAATAAAAAGTGTTTTCAGAATTTAGGTTTTTTCCGAAAAATTTCGGAACAGCAGCAAATTTTTAAATTTTTAAAACCGATATTGTTAAGCATAGAAATACGCAATTTTGCCCCGGTTTAACCAACTCTGTATCTCTAACCGTTCCCAAGATCCTAATAGTGTTTCCTAAATTTGTAACACCCTGTATCTTTTGAAATATATATCTTAATTTTTTTGAACAGTACAAATTGCCCGTCAAGACAAGATTTCTATATTACTATTAAATATACAGAATCTGCCAGTAAGAAATGTAAACAGGCATTGCGAGGTAGGGAGACGTTGTAACACGCATGTAAACATTTCGGATAGATGATTTATAGTGCTTGCCTTGTTATTGCAATACTGGCCGACATACCTACCCGATACATTATAAAAATCCAGCAACTAAACTTCTTTATACTGTAATGCATCTCGATTAGGATAATCCGAAAATTCAAAGCACATAAAATTAAGATTTAACTTGTACTTTTCCGGGTATTAGCGTAATTTACGATCAGGGTTCTATTTTCCGCTACATATTTTTGAGAATACTTTAATTTTATTTTCGTTTAAACTTGTATTTGTTATTTTTTTTTTTTTGTTTTCCAAGGTGTTTGCTTTATTTATACATAAAGTAAGATTTTTAAATATTTAAGACCATAGTTTTATTAATAATTTTAAACAATTTTTAACCGATAAACCGATAGATAAATCACACATTTAAAAAGTAACCACTAAACAATAAACATTGCAGAAATGTTTAATAAACATTTTTTGTAAGAACGTAATATTTTTAATTAGTAACACTGCTAGAATCGCAAAATTCAACATTACAAATTATTATTACAATAACTACTCAATTAACAAAATTTAGTTTTTTATAAATAATTTTCGTAATAATAAGTGTATTGTCACAATATTTGGCTAGAAGGGGTTTTGGAAGGTAATAAATAGGAATTTCCTATCAATTTGATTGTTGACTTAAGGGAGTGCCACCTGCGATATCTTGAACAAATTAAAAACGAAATAACTTTTTTAAACCACTCTGTATGTAACTTTAAAAAATCTTATTCTTCAACATATTCTACATAATAAAGATATACTTGATTAAAGTTGATTTAGACAACCGTTTTTGAGATATCTGGATTTAAACAAATTACTTGCTGTACGGCCAGGTCTAAGCTATACAGAGTGTTTAAGAATTAGATGCGAAAATTTTGTTTAAAACGTATATACAATGTTGCATAAATATATTTTAGATTTTAATGGTATTGAAAAAGAAAAATTACCACTTTAAAGTGAATGATTCACATATTTTCTTCTGGATTTTTTATATTTTATTAACTTTCTTTAAATAGATTATTAACATTTGAAATTCTTAAATAAGTGTATTATATATATATTTTTTTAATCTAATAAATTTAAAATTTTAAAGTCACAATTTGTAACCAACATTACGCTGATGTTGAGTGAGTAATTGTGTATTCGTGTTCAGAAGAGACCAGACGCTTTGGCTCATCTGACACGTCATGTAGTGTTTGACATTTATATAATATCATAAGGTTTGTAGCTTTGGCAGAGGGCGGCTAAAAGGTTTTGGGCCTAACGTATTAAAAATGCTGATGAAAATGAATAAAAGAATATAAATTTTTCCACTTAAAATTTACAATTGACATTCCAATTCTTGATAGCGATTGGTCAAAGTTATTAGGAAGAAAATAATCGAATCAAATGGATTCTTAAGAAAATACGCTTATGGTTATACAGATGCACTTTGTTTTAACTAACTTTTAAATGTGATCTTATGTAAAAATTTTTTTGTCTGTAAAATATGTGTGTAAATTATATTTAAATGTTTTTTAAAAATAATTTTATAACAGCCCTGCTCTCCAATTTTTGCAAAGAGCGAAAGGATCTAACATAGTGATGTTTGCGGTCCAATTTCTAAAAGTCTAATGATGCTGATGACATAAAACTTAACATAGACATTACTTAAGGTACCCGCATTTAGTGGTGTAATGGGCACGTCATTACTAATATTGAAAGTACTTGGGCTTAAAACTTTTTACTTGCCTATCGTTTGATTATGTAAGAATTATTTTCCTTTTACCGGGAAAATGTGAACGAGATTGCAAGTTTAGGGTTTTAAACAGTTTCCGCCGTTTTCCAAATGGTTGCCTGAAAATTTAACACGTGCGGTCCAATCACTAATGAATGAAAAAATTAAAATTTGTCGATTTATTCTATACATGATGAGAAGAGCATGATGCGAATAAAGTGGGTTAACAATAGAATATTGTAGAATATGTGGACAAAGTTATATATTCCTGGAGGATGGTAGAGCTTGTTAGACGAGGCATTAGTTAGAATACAACCGCCAAGCGTCCGAAAATATTGTTTTAGGTGGCGCGAAATATTATATATTATTTAGTTTATTTAATAATCGGATTATAATTATTTAATCTTAGTATAAAACATTATTAAAGTATCACATTCATATCTATTGTTTATTAAGTTTGACAAACGTCAACATTGAATATTTTATTATATAGGGAAAATTATACAATCAAAACAATATTTTTGGCCCGTGCCACTAACCATTTTTTCCAAACAATATTACTTCTGGGGCAAAAAAACGTTTTAAAAATATGTACAGGGGAGCGCCTTTTTGCTGAGGCGTACCTATATTTTTCCATTAACTTTAATTTTAAAGGTATAACACAAAGTTGGGTTTCTAAAACGGAACACCCTGTATATTTTACCACCAATAAAAATGTGTAGTTAAAAGCCGTTAAAAGTACCACATTTGGTATATTTAATTTTTCACACTTTCGGAAATATAGCCATCGTCAGGATTTCGATAATAAAATGGCACTGTTTAAATTAAGCACCTTGTTTATGGTATCACCATTAAAAAGACATTTTAATGACTTAATGAATCTTAGTGCGTTCTTTGCTATTTTTGAAATTTGGATGGTCATAATTCCAAAACTAAGGGTGATAAACATTTTAACTGTTACGGTGGCGGAGAGTACGTGGGTGCACAATGGACCCAAAGAGGTGAAATGTATGGGTTCAAAGCACCCATATGAGAAATAAACATTTTAAAATTTTAGTACTTTAAAACTGTTGTAATGATGTGGGTGAGGACCTTTTTGTCTCCAATTTTTAGTTCAGAATACTAGTTTTGCTTATTCCTCTAAAGGTTTTTATGACAAAATAGAATGTAAAGGTGATGACCTTTTTTTTGCCCTTTAACTTTTTGGAATAAAATACTACTTTTGCTTTTTCTTTTAAAACTTTTTCATTCAAAATAGAATTTAAAGACCCTTTTTTTTTAATTTTTAAAAATTTTTGTCTCTTGGCACCGGCACCCATATGAAAACTTAAAACCCGCCGCGCCTAAACTGTGATATTTTGGTAGACCTCCTTTAAATATCTTTGCAACTGTGAATATACAGGGTGTTTTTTTAATTCTGATTATGGCCGTATTTCCGAAACTATTTAAAAATAGATATATCAAATGCGGTATTTCTTATAGCTTTTAAGAAGAACTTTAAACTGATGATAAATAAAACGTTTCCTAGAATTGCGTCAGGATAGGATTTACATAATATTAAGTAATTTAAATATGCACATTTTAAAAGTTTATATTTCAAAATTTAGTGCCGCAAGGCCTATGTTACTATAGAATTAAAAAGCTATTTTTATTTAGCGATCTTAGCAAAAGTTGTTATAATAAATAAATTTTATTATTAAACAATGTCTTTAATATTAATAGTGTAGACATAAAATAAAACAATGAGGCATAACCGGTGCCAGTTTGCATTATACTGATTTATAAACGTATACCTAAAATATATATTCTTATATTTGTGTTTATACTCTTTGTCAACTTTTAATTAAAAAAAGCAAATTGTTTGTCTGGACTTTTTTGATAAATCCAGGTCAATGTAATAACACCTAAATAAACTTTCACTGCCAAAAACCCTAAGGTTAAGTTATAAAATATCTTACCCGCTGTGTTTTATGATGATTTACGAAACCTCTAGACCTGATAAAGCTGAACAAATGTTGTTTGGATCTGGCAGCGTTACCTTTTTCATAGCTGTACTGTCAAAAACCTTTATAATCGTCAATGTGTGGGTGGATTAAGTCAATATAATTTTATTTCAAAGAGAGTGTTGTAGATATTTAAAGATGTATATAGTTTTCTTTGGAAAAAGAAATAATAAAATTTTATTTATTAAATTGCCTTATAGAGAGTAGAAGAGCCAGTCTAAGTCTACCTGTATGAATTTGACCAGACCTGAGATTTTTTTACAGTGAGGCTCCTATACCTACCATACATGAAATGGGGATTCACTAAGCCCAACGATGGTGGCTTTGCCGGCGCACAGGTATGACAGGTATCGATTTTGGCAAATTTTAAATGTATTTGACCACGTTTGCCGTTGGGCAATTTGAAAATACAGTGCAATTCTTTAATGCTTTTCAGGTTCTTTCAAAGATCTTTTTAATGGCGTTACCGGTTATAATATACAGGGTAGAACAAAATGTACACAGGGTAAATCAGAAATCTGAAAAAGCATTATCAATACCACTTTTTTAAATTATTTTTTTAGGTATATAGTCGGGCATAAACTTTACATTTAAAATATATTTCGATGTATACACGGTTGCTCATAAAGGCATAATGGTATACAAATATGTTTGTTTAAATTACCCAGTATTTTATATTTTTGTTAAATTCCCATTTAGATTCTTACACTTTTTGTTGTGGGTTATATGGAGTTAAACCATCAAACTTGGAAAATATTTTAGATTTCTTTAAGAAACGAGAAAATTCAGGATATTTTTCATAACGCTACCATTTTTCCAATTTACAATAATGTTGTCTGGGCAAGCAATTACCTAATGGATCATATTTAGATTTAACAAAAATATAAAATACAGGGTGATCCATAAAAAAAAGAACATAACTTTATACCGTCACCCTTTATGAGCAATCCTGTGTACATCAAAATATTAGATTAGATTAGAATAGGGCCGGGATAACCCATGCACTGAAGCCGCTCGGCTTATTGTGCGCCCTGTCTTTTACGTCTGGGTGATGTCAGCCAGATGGGACCTACAGCTTAACGTGGGTTTCGAACCACGGTCCTATGAGCGACAACTTAAGACCTCGTCCCCACCCAGGGGCACTACTGAACCTACCAACTGAGTGGGGTCCGCATGTCTACGGTTGCGCAGGACACGGCAAAGTGTGTTCCGGTGCCCTGGTCCTTTGGTGGCCTTCAGCGTCGATACATTTTGCACTTTGTCCGTCTGGTGTTGAGCTAAACACTAAATTTCCTACCAACTTTAAATAAATATTTGGCCTCAGCAGGATTCGAACCCACCTCACGTCCGTTGTGCGCTCAACGACTTAACGCCCTACACGCTAAGCCATCACCGGACTACACACATCAAAATATACTCGTATTTTTAATGTTCAGTTTATGCCTGACTATAGAGGGTGTAATGTAGTGATGGCTGAAAATACAGGGTATATAAACATATGTACTAAATCTCCTAACTTTTAAGATACAGAGTGTTAAAATTTCAAATATTCTTACTATTCTTTACCCAATTTTGTTTTTTATTTAGCAATATTACTAATGACATTAGGGGGTATTTTATCACTTACCTAATTAAATTTTATAAGCCCAGTGACGTCTCGGGAGGCATCTGAAGGAATATTCCCAACAAAAAAACGGCACGCCACTGACTGTGTAAATATGTGTAAAATGTTTGTACTTTCTTTAGATTAAGCAAATAAAAATAATGCTTTTATGTCTCTAAATTTTTTTCGTATTTTGTGTAGTTTAAGAGAAAAAAATTAATTGCATATTTTGAGACTTTAAAAGAAGCATTGCGGGACGTTTGTCTTTTAAAAATTGGGTTTTATATTTTTATTATAAATAATTATTTAAATAAGGTTTATAACCAGTATAAAAGTTTTTACTAAAATAGATGTTTCTGAAATTTTTAGTTTTTTTGAAAATTGAAGTTTAGGATCTATGTTTAAAAGAACTTTTCTTCCTTAAATAAGCTAAGGAATCATACCCTGTATTTTTAGACATCAATTAAAACAAAAAAGAAATTAAACAAGTTTTATTGATAATAAGTAAATAAGCTTTTTCAAACTTCTGACTCACCCAGTATATTTTTGTCCAATACTGTATGTTATTACTAGTAACATCAATAAAATATCTTGTAAAGAGCCTTTTAACGAAAAGCATTAAAAAAAGTGCACTGTATTTTTAAATTGCAAAAACGGCAGACGTGGTCAAATACATTTAAATTTGCCAAAATCGATAGGTAAGCACTTATTTTGATTGTAGGTGGATTCATGAAACCCCTTGCCCTCCTAACATTTCTAGTTTTATAAATATTAGTCTAAGATCCTAATAGGAAGCGATATTTACCCATCTGTTTACCGGATAAGCACTATTATAATATATTAAATATAGTTTTTTTTTATTTTTTTTTTTTTTGGACAAACCACGAAGGCTAAAAAGCCTAAATACTAACGTACCGTGGGTGTCTTAAGCGAGGTAAGAGGGAGTTTGTTGACACGGGACTTAAATACTTGAAGATTTAGGGGAAGGAAAGACCTCCGCGGGCAGCAGGTTCCACAACCTAGAAACTCTAAGGATAAAAGAACGAACAAAGTGGAAAGTTCGGGGCCTGTCCAGTTGGACCGTATAGGGATGCATACGCGCGGAACCACGAGTTTCTCTGTTGGGAACCGTAAGTGGAGGAACTATACTGGACAATTCTTCAGAGCAGAAGCCATGGAAGTACCTATAAAAAGCGATAAATCCCCCACAGCCCGACGATGTGCAAGAGAGGGAAGCCTTTCTGTAAGTGAAGGATCATTAATGAGACGAATAGCTCTTCTTTGAATAGAATCAAGAATGCTTAGGGTTGTGGGGACGCCATGCCCCAGATATGAGAACAATATTCCAAAAGAGGTCGGATTTGGGACACATATAAAGTGTAAAAATTAGAAGGGGAAAAATACTTTTGGCTCGAAAGAGAAATCCAAGCTTTTTGAAGCTGCCGTGGCTATAGCTATAGAAGCTATAGAAGCTATAGATACAATGTGTTTATGCCAGTTAAGGTTACTTTCAAATGTGACGCCCACAAGATTAAAGGTGTCTTTGCTCTGTAAAACTTGGCCGCTCATAAGTAGAGGATGAGTATCTGCGACAAGGAAGTTTATTAAGAAGTGCGGCATGCCAGACCTGGTCAAAAGCTTTGGATATATCAAGAGCAACGATCTGGGACTCACCTAGAAACTCAAGAGACTTATTCCAACAGTGTGATACGAAGGAAAGAAGATCTGCCGTAGATCTTTTGTGGCGAAATCCATACTGTCTGTCATGCAAAATTTTGTGTTTTTCTAAGTACTTAAGAATTTGTGAATTAATTAGTTTTTCCATTACTTTACAAAGAACTGAGAGAATTGAAATTGGTCTATAGTTAGATGGAAGAGATTTAGATCCTTTCTTGGGAATAGGTTGAACACGTGCAGCTTTCCAGCTTTCCTGAAAGATACCTGTGTCGTAAGAAATTCGAAAGAGCCGAGTTAAGATTGGTACAAGTTCTGGAGCACATTTTTTAAAACGATTGCTGGTATGCCATCCAGCCCCGACGATTTCTTGGTGTTAAGGGAAGAAAGGATACGCTTAATGTGTTTTACCTTAAAATAATATCGGGCATTTTATGAGGAAATGGGGTAACCGCTGGAATTGGATGATTTACGGGAGGGTCAAGGGTTGAATTGGCAGCAAATTGTTTAGCAAATAATTCTGCCTTTCCTTTAGCGGTAGGAATAATTTCATCTTCCAAAGCCAGTGGCGGAAAAGAACTGGTACAAAAATTCCTACTTATGTTTTTCGCAAAGGACCAGAAAGATTTGCTGCCATTTGAGCAAGAGAGAACTTTGTTTTTAATACGATTGTCGAAGGAGTCTTCAGAAATTGTTTGGTTGTAGTAGTTTCTTGCTTCAATGCTGGCCTGTCGGTTTTCTGGACTAGGATCCTGCAGAAACTTCTTGTGAGCCTGAACTTTTAAAATTCTAGATTTATCACAAGATTTGGAAAACCAGGGTTTGTTATTGGATTGTTTGGGGTTCTTGATGGAGATGGATAGTACTTAAACAATGGCATGGGTACAGGGTTGCCTAATAAATTATGGTCAAGGCTATATTTAAATTGGAAAAATAACCACAAAATTTTTGACACATCGTTTAAAATAGCAAACCTTAAAAGTTTAAAGGCATTTATATGTATTGACCATTTCAATTAGACAAGACACAAATTAGAAGTTGGTATAATAAAAGAAACTAGTCGATAAAAAAACATTTAACTTAAAGAAATAAATATTTAAAAATATATTACAAATAATTACCTACCATTTTAGGCTCGTTGATAAAATCAATTAATTACAATTCTTAATTAAGTATTATTTGTTTCTATTCGTCCAATTATTTCAAAGCAATAAATTGACCTGTTTGGATAAAGAGCTTTTCATCAATCAAATTTGACAAGCTATTTGGAACTGAATTTAATATAAAAATCTACACCTACGTATGGAACAAAAGTATACTTTCAAAACTTAAGAATTAATTTGTAAAAAAATAATATTATTCTTTAACTGAAAACTTTTTATACTCGAATCTTGTTAACGTCCCAACCTATTAGTTGAAGGACGCACATATTTTTAAAATATTGATAGCAAATATATATTTATCGTACTGATTACATTTTTTAATTGTCTTAAAACACGCCACAAAAACGCAAGGAATAAATATTAACATACCGGGGGTGTCTTAAGCGAGGTAAGAGGAAGTTTGATAACTCGGGACCTAAATGCTTGTCGATTTGGTAGGGAAGACCTCCGCCGGCAGCGGGTTCTATATTATATAAACTCTAGGAATAAAAAACATAGTTCAGGGCCTGTCCAGTTGACGTGGCGCAAGTATACTAGATTCTCCAGGGCAGAAGCCGTGGAATATTGTATCTAAAACAAATTAAGATTTTTAGGAATAAGAGTTTTGGCAATAAAGTGTCTTAGGAATCTGTGGATTGTTTGGTATACTTTTCTTATCCAGATTTGTTATATTTGGAACGCTAAGCTACATTTTCCTGCCAGTTTATAAAAGTTGTACTGCACAAATTTACAGGAGTTTTTTTTATATATCGCCTGGTTACTGAGACTTCTTAACACTTTTTGATTTCATGTTTTATTTTAATTTTTTCTATAATAAAAAAATAAAATTATTTTTATTATACTCGTAAGTAAAAAAAATTGTCGTCAACTTGACTTTGTAATTTTTCTTAGTATCGGCTATATCACGTTAACATACCAGTTTCCGTCCGATCACTAAAGTCAAGCGACGTCGGGCAGGATTAGATAGCCTGTTTAGTAAAGAAGCCACCGACGTCATCAATATCTGCGCGAAAACTTTTGTTACTCCCTTGACTTCTGGTTAAAATGGTATTTTTTATTTGAAATCAAAACTTTAAAATACCTACTTTCATTGTAACGATACGAAGCCCACGAAGCCACAATTAAAAGAGAGATACAGGAGATTTCGCGCAGATAATAATGACGTTAATGGCTTCTTTACTAAACGGGCGAGCCCTACTTAGACAGGTGACGCTTGGTAAGACCGTGTGCAGTTTTTTTTTTGTTTAACGTTATAAATAAATTAAGTGATTATTAAAAAGCTTAATTTTTGGGCACGCACGTGTGATCTGAACCGTAACCATTTACATGATTTTTTATTTTAAATGATCTTTCGGTTATGGAAATTTCTTAATAGTATTTTTTTGTTTCTATAAAAATAAAACGTTTTTTTGCCAATATTTTTTTGGAGGAAAGTAAATGCGCTAATATTTAACTGCTAAAAAAGTCGTCAAAATTAAACGCGTTTTAAAAAAATAAGGTAAGTGGTAGCCGTGCGATTTTGCGACTTTGAAAACGAAAAATTTTGTGTGGTGAAAAAATATATTTACTTATCCCCTCTTAACAAGCCATAAATACTGCGGTGACAAGATTTGCCCAAAATATGACACGCAGCTGAAGTTGCGCAACACATGTATTATCGGAGCACAAAGTACGCTGGTACAGGGGTAACTATAGTCGTTAAAATTAAATAAGAAAAACCATAAAAACATAAACACAATACCACCATTTGTTTTTATAAAAAAAACCTTTATTATACCGCGCCGCTTTTTCTTACTATCAGAGCAAAAAGGCGCCGACAAGTAAAGTAATAAAATTTTAAAGTCAACGAGGACTTGATAACTTTTATGATATTTTTATTTTATGCCAACGACTATTTACCCATTAAGGCTTTGTGTTGTAAATGTATATGAGCGGTATCTACTTTACGTGGCATATTTTGGGTCGTATGTATTATTGGTAGAGAACCGCCTGACGTAACACAAATAATAGGTTATAAATACCGGTGCCAAAGTTTTTCGCGCACCTGCTGACCTAAAGCGTTTTGTTTTAAAGTAAATTCAAAACAATTTCCGATGCATGTCATCAATCAGCTGACGCTCAATTACATAAAATTAACAAAATCAAAATTTCGGCAAAAATTATTTAAATGTGTCTTTTTAAGTATAAGTGTACTGAACACATATTAACGTCGTTATTTAACGCATCCGATAACAGTAAAAAAATTTTTCGATTAACACCAAAAAGAACCATTTAATTTAAATTGTATTATCGTCAATTGGTTTAAATTGCTGGTACCTTGCGACGTTGCCTTACTTTGTTCGACTTTCTACTCAAATGTTCTGTCGCTTTGCTGTTGTCTTTTCGTGTATTTTTACACACATCATTACGGAGTTAGTGATAGTTTATTTGAATAATTTACCTTAGTTTCTTCAAGTGTTTTCATTACTTTCAAAGGTTTCCGAAAACACTCAAGTTATTTACTTAACACTTTTATTTCATCCTGTACTAAGAAAAAAATTTCTAGATTTTTTTCACTTTACTACAAAACGGCGATGAAAGACCTGGAAGTAGTATTATAGTTTTTATTTTTGTAGTGTTCACTTCGAGACATTGACAACTAAACATTTTGTCATAGTTGTAACAATAGGTACGTTTCATTGTTAATATAAAAGGTACAAAAACGAAGACACGTGTTTTTATACAACGTGTTTTAAAACAATTTAAGCAGTTATTGCATTTTTCATTAATAAAGAAAAAAACTACAATACTAACTTGTTTTATTAAATTTTATTTGCAAATTATTAGCAAGACGCTATTTTGATTAATTTGAAATAATTTGAAAAAAAAAACATTATAACCTTATATTTTTGTATTATCATCATAAGCTAGCAACCATTGCGCCATTTTAACGTAGTTGTCGTAGTAAAATATTGTCAGAAAAATATCGACTATGCGCGCTGTAAAAGTACACACAAAGTTTTGATCCGGCAACGTAGCTTATGCGCCTGTAATAAATATATTTGAGCGGAATCAACGTTATCAATTTCTTTAAAAAAATTACAAAGTGATTTTACTAACATAATTACTAACTTCTAAAACATAGTCAAAAACTTGGTTTGCACACACCACAGTATCCGCTATTGGAACAAACATTGCGTCTACAAATAATACTGCACTTTATTATTGTTTCTCGCACTCAGAAATTAAAAAGCAAAGCCTTTCTGTAAGTATGAGTCATTAATGAGGCGAACAGCTCTTTTTTAATTGGAATTAAGAATGCTGAGGATTGTGGGCGACACCATGGCGCAGATATGAAAACAATATACCAAAGGGGTCGCATTTGGAACACATACAAAATGCATTAATTAGAGGGAGAAAATACTTATTAAAGCTGCCGTGGTTATATATAAAATGGTACAAGCATTATATAAATAAGGTATAAATAATACTCGATCCTTATAAGGCAACTTGCAATAAGTCCCAACAACAGCGTTGCCAAGCTGTTTCGGTCCAACTTGCTAGTAAGTATATTTCTTATAAATTGTTAAACTGTAAACCATTTTTTATTAATAACTAGATAGTCAAAACAATTTATACATTTTTAATAAACTTAAAACAAATCCATTAAAATACTGTAAGTTTTTTAAAAATATCTGCCGGTTAGCTTGTTTTTTATCACTAAAAACGGATACAGAACTACTAAGAGCGTATACCGTCCACGTTTAATATCCAATTTTTAATTAAATTTATCTCAGATTCTAAAAGGTTAATTGACTTTAAATTTAAAGGGTAATTGTATTTTAATGTCTTTAATTAATACGTAGACAAAAATATAGACTTTTCTGACGGATCTCTTATACCACGACAACTACCATAAGTCACTCAAGGGGTATGACGTGCATCGAAAAGTGTTTTGAATTCACTAAATTTTATTTTGTTTTGCGTTTCGCTTTAATTATAATCGGTGAAAATTCGATGGGGTTCAATCTTGTATAACATCCAATATATATGTAAGCAAACAATTACATAGTCTGCTCGCCTGGTTGTTAGCCCACGTAGGTGCGGTATTAAACCCTTCTAAATTAGTTTAGATTAGAAAATATGATCTAAAATTTCCTACAAGAAACGTTTTACTCATATAATATACAATATGTCTGGAAATAGAGTTAACAAGTGGACAAAAAAAGTAAAGTAAAATGTGTCAAGAAAGGGTGACTTTAAAATATTAATTCATTTAGAATTGACTAGTACAACAATAAAGAATATTATACAGGGTAGCCCACTATATTCGAGACGGTCTCTAGCTAAATAACCATGGGGTTAAAAAAAACTCAAGTGGGGAACATATAGAGGTTAAATATTGTATAAAATTATTTTATCTTATTCAGGGTATCTCTTAAAAGTGTGACGTATTAAAGTTATGTTTGTTAAATTAAACGCTTTATATATTAAATGCAGAGGTGGAAATAAATTAATTTTACTTTAACACTATTAACCCTTTGAACTTTAAACTTTGTTATAAAATTAGGAAGGGTCTGCCAAATCATATGTAGGTCATATCAAGATCAAAAATATTTCAAAAGTATTTTAAAGGGTGTTCAAAAAACAGGTTTCCTTTTTTAAGAAATAAAATAGCTCCCATTTTAAATGGAACATCTTGTATAATTTTACATCACACGATGACAAATAAAATATTCTTTTAAATGGTTCATAGTTTGCCTTTACCTATCTCTATACCTTTTTGGTAAATTTCGTTTTTACTTATTTTTATACCAAATTTCTATTTAAATCTAAGTGGGCTGTGTTATAGCTATGTTTACTTAGCCATTATTCTAGAATGTAGATTGGTCTGAAAAAAACACATTTTTTTTTATTATCTGCCACTTTTAAACTCCACAGACAAAAATTTAATTTGTTGCTTATAATGCTACTTCGAATATAACTTATTGCAGCTGAATATGGTAATGATAAAACTTTTGTTTTTTAACAATTTTAATATTGCTTCTGATAAGTTATAATGACATTATGTGACTTAAAACTCGTTTTTTTAATCTTAATATATATAAATCTCGTGTCACAATGTTTGTCCTCAATGGACTCCTAAACCACTTAACCGATTATAATAAAATTCTCACACCATGTGCAGTTCGATCCAACTTGAGAGATAGGATAGTTTAAATCTCAAATTATAGTCGCAATTTTAATTTATTGCTAATTATTTGTCTGTTCGACTGGGTTGAGTAAGTAATCAATAGATGGCGCTGCTATGGTAAATCTACGAACGTGTCATATAAGATACATTTTAACAGCATAATAACCACGTGTTGTTGACGCTATAAAATTAATTAAATTTATTTTGTAGTGAACGAAATACCGTATAATTCAATTATTTGGGTCTCATATCAACACCCGGGCGAAGCCGGGAATCATAGCTAGTTATTAAATAAAATTGATTTTTAAAATTTTTTAAAACATTTTTTTATATAATCAGATGATTTTTGCTGGAATATTTTTTAACATAAACTATAGACTATTATAGTAAACAATAACTTTGGCGATCTATTAGTATTATATTATCCTGTTGTTGCAGAGAAAGGGTTATTATTTAATATTAATAATCGATAGATGGTCGTTATTATTAACTTAAGGAAAATAATAATGGCTGCTATATCGCAGCCAACTTAAATTTTTAATTAACATTTGGACTAAAAATGTGTAAAAACGACATTTACTAAAAAGACGAAAAATAGATACTTAGACACCATTTTAAAGGGTATCTAAAATAAGAGAGTTATTGCTGTCTGATTTTCTGAAATACTGAAATTATTTTTTGACCACCCTATAAAACATTTATCATAATATGACCTTCGTATGATATGATAGACTTTTTCGAAACTAACCAATTTTAAAGTTTAAAGTGGTAAAAGTGTTAAAATACAATTAATTTAATTGAACCTTGCAAAAAAGAACAACATTATAATAATAAATAGAATTAAACACTTCATACTATTAATACACTTGAGTTATTTTTTTATGTAAAATCTTAAACCATCATAAAATATAGTTTAAAACTTTGATACGTCACACTTTTTTGAGACACCCTGTATGGGCTAAAACAATGTTATACTAGATTTATTTCAGCAGGCTGTCAGAAATGTTTGCAACAGTTCGGATTCTGCGCACGTCAAATTTGTCGTCCCAGCAGTGCCATGTTTGTCACATTATACAATTGTTTGTTGTTCCAGCAGTACTTTTAGGATGTTGAAAACATTTTGGAAACTGTTTAAAAAGTTTGCAATCTTTCTTTAAACATTACTGACAAATTTTAAACATAACCTTTCTTGTATTGACGAATAAGCAGCATACACGCCTTGTTTATTTTTCGTTTCAGCAGAAAACTGGTGCAAACATGTCTGACTAATGTTTGTAACACTTTCTGCGTTTTACGATTGTTGCTAATATGTTTCCAACATTGCGCTGAACCAAACCTACTGTGGCCTTGTTGGACTCCTATATGTTTCTTAATTCACTTAAAAATCCCCATGGTTATCCAGCTACAGACCATGTCGGATATGGTGGGCCTCTCTGCATTATATTTAAAAATGGTCCCTAAAAAATGTGTCAAAATTTAACTGAAAATGTGTTAAGTAAAAAATTGCGTTTTAAATAATAACTTAGATACAAGATGTAAAAGTTAATTTTTAAATTATTTTGGTAATATTTGATACGTTTTGAATGTTGTAAAAAACTTGGTATCTGGGGATTTTCTGACATGAGCTATTCATAACTTATGGTATTTTTAGGTGTTAATTGAAAGGTGCGAACACACTTAATTGTACTATCCGAATAAAAACTAAACTTTTCTATGCTCTTTAAAAAAAGGTATACTTGGTTAGAATTGCCCGGAACAGTTTACTAGATATTCGCGTTTAAGGTATTTAGTGAACTCAAAAATGCCTTTGAAAACTGCAAACAGCATATTACCCATAACTACAACTGCCATATTATAAACAAAAAATAATTAAAGTTTTCAGCAAACAGCGAACGGGACGGGACGTTAGCGTTACATAAGTGCGTCAATGTTATATGAAAACACGTCCGCGGCACGCCAGACGGGACGCGCGTGCTTAACCGTGTTAACCACGCAGCGCTACGCCGCGACCTGCTCGCTGTTTGTCGAAAGCTTTATATTATTAATCCATATACGTTTAATTGCACCGCAACGCAACGGTCGTATTTACTATTCTCACAGTTGTCAGCCTGATGTTGGCATTTACTACATATTGACTTCATATTAAATGTTTAACTAACAAATCACTAAAGTTTTTTTTTAATATAAAAGTTTACATCACTTTATCGGTCAGTCAAACGGCTATCAGCCTGATAAACATTAATCAGAGAGATACGGCTGTAAGCCACTTAAATGCAAATATACCGAAAACGGGAGCTCAGAACTATTTTTACAAGGCACAACTTATTTTGTAGAAAGCGTATAAAAATTAACTGGTTAACCTAGAAGATACATACAGAGCAGCACAAAAATTTGGGACATTTTAGAGAAGTTTAAAGTCGTCGTTAAACTTTGACACCCTGTATCTTAGTTAATATTATATTTTGTACTAAGGTAAGTTTACTTTGATCGCAATATTTTAACTTCACAATTTTCCAGTTAAATTTTAGATCGTTATTTTAGGACCACCCTGTATGTCTGTTATTTTGTTTGTTTAAAACAGTTTTTAGTTAAAATATAAAAAAATTCTATCACAATTTGGCTGACAATTATTACTTTTAAAAAAGTTCGAAAGTTATTTTTTAAAAGTTTTATTTAAAAACTTTGGAAGATTTTGGCCTTTATCAGTGTCAGATATTTTGATCTTATCGTCTCGCACCTAAGTAGAAATAATTAGGAATCGTTGTAGTGGTTAAAAAACAATTTTAAGTAATTGATATTTATTTTTATTTTTTTTTACAAGCCTGATTTTCTGTATATTTTTAATAACTATTACTAGTACTAAAAGAGGAATTTCGGAATTCCATTGTCTTTATTAATTTATGCACACAACGTTTTGGGCAGTACTATCTCTGCCCGATCTCAAGTATAAACTCTTACACTTGAGAACTGACAGAGATAGTGCTGCCCGAAACGTTGTGTGAATAAATTAATAAAGACAATAGAAGTTCAAAATTCTTCTTTTACTACTGAATCATTGTCTTCCACATTTAAATAGTACCAGTACCACGCAGTCATTAATATTTATTTAACTTTTTTTTAGGACAGATGCACACTTTAATAGCCATTATTTGACTGAAATTTGTTATAGCTTTTTAAGGTGAGAAGATGCTTTTTAGCGTAACAAAAATTAAAATTATTGGGTACAGTGGCGACTCAAGGGACACCTCAGTTCCCTATTAATTAGGGTCATTATTTTTTGCCTTTAAAATTTCGGAATTTATTTTATGTTTAAATGGATGCTTTTTGGAATGGTATAAACTGGCTTTAATTTTTATTTCTCAAACAGGAAGCTAGAAACAAAAAAATAGTACATGATTTTAAAAGTCGTACTTTTAGTTAATTAATCAGACAAAAATATAAAATTATAAAAATCAGTTGCGTAATTTTTTCCAATAATATTGCCTGTGGTACTCACTCAGACGCCACTAAACACAATCATTCTTATAGTTGGGACCAGATTTTATTCATTCTAAAAGGGTGGCCGTAAAGTATCTAATGTAAACAAACCCTTTTGTAAACAATGATTTACTGCATCAATAAATAATACACCCGACGAGTTTATAATTCTTTAAAGAAAGAGATGATGTTTTTTAAGTACGTGATAAGCGTTTTAGCAATGTGTTGTTTTTATTTATCCAAAAATCTGTAATCAGGCTTTGTAAGGGGCTATTAGCATTCAAAAAGGTTTGTTTACTTTATTATTATTTGTGCACTTGGCGGCATTGCTTTCAGAATGAATTATAGGTGGTTCAGACTTTATCTAGGTGGAGCTTTTCAAGCGCCTTGTTAGTGATTATGACATTAAATAGGTGTACCAAATTTAAACTAAATTATTTAGGGGTTTTTCAAATATTCATAAAATAGCTATTATAAAAAAAAAAAGAAAATAACTTGATGTACTTCACGAAGCAAGTCTAGACATACTGTGTGTCTACAAATAGACTTAACTATATTTTGTATTTTTTTATATTTAAAAAAGTATTTTTTATAACATTTTTGCTTCTAAATGCTCAAATTTATAATAAAAATCGCTGTAGGTTATACAGGGTGGTTTAAAATGGCTAAAATATTAATTTGAAAAATAAAAAAGTAAAAAAATACATATTTAAACTACCTGATTAAAAACCATTAAAAATAATTAAAAGTGTTAATGTTATGTTAGAACATTTTTCATTGCCTATGGGGTCTAGGAAAAATTAACGTTGCAAAACATTTATAAAAAAAAACACATTTTTTTACAATTTAGTTTTAAAAAAATGAGGGTTATTTTAAAATAAAGTCGTTAAAAAGAATTGTTCTATTACTTACAAGAAGATTGAAACTTACGAATTATTTTTTTATCAAATAAAACAAAAACCGATTATGAATATTTTTAAATTACCAATTTAAATATTATTAAACAGTAACAGAAATTTAAACTTTCTGTTGAATAAATCGTTAGCTTCTCGGTTACTTCTTACACAAATTTAAACCTAACTTGTTAATGTTTAGATGTAGAAAAGTAAAATGAATTATTTATGAAGAAAAAACATTTAATTTATATACAGTAGACTGGGCCAAAAAAATCGACTTTTCTTTTTTTTTTAATTATATCGAAAATATTGTTAAGGGTGACAAAAAGCAAATATCGTGAAGATTTAAGCCCTTAATATTAATATTCCCTGAAGTTGATGAAGTTCCCTCTTCATAAATTAAGATTTTTTATTTGTACTTTCATTTTTGTGTTAAAGCTCCCTGACTAACAAAGTAACAAAAAAATAATGTGTACATATATTTTTAGAGAATTAACAAATAACGTCTATTTAAAAATTTTCGCCAGACGAACTATTTTCGAGTAATGAAGCTTTAAAAATTGGTATATTTTTAGCTTAACCTTTCTTATCTTGAAAATTTGTAACTAACGAAAAAATTATTATATGGAAAAAAACAAAGAGATTCTTAAAGTAAATGTAATGCCTTACAAAAAGGTTTTTATTGTTTTTACATAAAATCACTCTTTCAAAAGTTATTTGCAATTTAATTAAAAAAATACATTTTTATACTTTAAATTAAATTGTGAATAACTCTTATAAGAACGATTTTATTTAAAAAAATAATAAGACTTTTTATGTAGTATAATTTCAAAATTAAAAAGGTAAATCTAAAAAATATATCAATGTTTAAAGCTTGATTGCTGGAAAACGGCTCTTCTGGTTAAAAAAAAAAAAAAATAAAATAAAAAAAACATTTTTGTAGGCAATTTAATTTTTAAAGATATATAAGCACATAATCTA
This sequence comes from Listronotus bonariensis, assembly GCA_014170235.1. Lineage (NCBI taxonomy): Eukaryota > Metazoa > Arthropoda > Insecta > Coleoptera > Curculionidae > Listronotus > Listronotus bonariensis. Next base: position 58,256 of record JACEGR010003355.1, read on the forward strand.
TTTTACATTGATAATCAGGGAGCCTTGACGCGAAAATAATAGTACAAATAAAAAATCTAAATTAAAAGAAAGGAACCTCTAAATAATTATATTAATTGCTCATATCTTTATGATAGTTCGATTTGTCATTCTAAACAATATTTTCAATATAATTAAAAATACTAATACACAGGGTTAGTAAAAAAACGGAACAGTAAATTATCTCAGCAAAGGAGTAACTAAACATGAAGAAACAAAAAATGTATTTGCAATGTTGCCGAGTTTATAGCTTTCTCTGTAGGTTGGTGAATTTTAAAATTTTATATGGAATACCATATTTTTTATTATTGTAATCAATTGCTTGTATTCACTTTATTAGGGCCTAATATTTTCTCGTTTTTTTACTCATGTCAATTTTTGAGATATGGCAATATGCTTTTTCAAAATCTATCCAAAACGGCTAGGTATGGTCAATTGCCTTAAAAACAATCCAACCAATATTCGTCAAAATTAGCACAGGGATAAAACTGGACCTTCTTAATTCATAAAAAGCATTTTTGCGATGTTTTCAAGATTCCATAAAAAAAAGTCAAGAAGGAGAATAAGGAAATTAGAAAACATCGCAAATGCAATTTTTAAGTTTAAAATGTCTACTTTTTTCCCTATTCCAATTTTGACGAATTTCTCTTGGATCGTTTTTAAGATAATTTTCCATACCTGGTCGTTTCCGTATTCAAGCTTGATGCCATATCTTTGAAATCGACGGGAGTAAAAAACGATAATATCAGTTCATAATAAAGTTGATACAAAAATTGATTACAATAAAAAAACGGGTATTCCATAAAATTTTAAAATCTACCAACCCAGAGGGAAAGCCATAAACCCTGCAACCTTGGAAATATATTTTTAAATTCTTCATGTTTAGTTACCCCTTTACACAACATTTGGTTTATTTATATTTAACGGTTGCGTTTTGATTTTTTTCTACTAACCCTATATAGGGAAAAAATAAAGAGGATTTTTGAATAACTTTTTAATGCTTTTAACTAATTAGTTTTAAAAAACTATTTTTAAAATTTAATTACAATATTATTTTTGTCATTTTAAACCACTCTGTATATCATAGGGCAATTTTAATTTTAGTTTGTGACATTTTAGAGAAAGCATCAAAATATTAAAAATGAAAAAAAATTACAGGCAAGTGCATCCGTGGACATACTGTTTATTTATGAATTTTCTTTTAATAACATAGGAAATCATCCCCTAGAGTTTCGTACCGTAGTTAAAAAACACCGCGTATTAACAAACATTTTTAAGTTCACTTACCTGAATGTACAGAACTATTTTACACATGACTGTCCCAAACCACCAAGTGCTAGTAACATCCACACGACCGAAAATGGCAAACAAAACAAAATCACTAAAGCGTCCGCTAATGCCAAGTTCACAATAAAATAATTGGTTACCGTCCTCATACTATGGTTTCTGTAAACTGCAACGCACACAAGAATGTTACCTAAAAGTCCAATTACAAAAACCACGCAGTGAAAGAAAATTAACACCCATGTCCACGATTTAATCTCGGTGTATTTTTTTATAACTAATAATTCTTCCTCGTCACTATATTTGCTTAAATTAAACGTATCATCGGAAATGTTTACAGTAAAAATTCATCTTCAATATTCTGTTCTTTTGCTATTTCTTCAGTTAGCTGCCTCTTCTTAATGATTTTTTCTGTAAATCCACTGGTCTCTGTATAAGAGATTACTTCTCCAATTTTGTTCAACAATCTTGTTTTTTTTATTACTGAATATGAATGCAACTTTGATATGTATGATGAAGTTGCATAATTTGTTTGATAAAACAAAAATAAAACTGCAAACACATAAATCACATGTCTTTCACTCATTTTAGGCTCTTAAGAAAGGCTGCTTCTTGGGTAAGTCCATGACACCAAATATCTGAAAAAAAAATTCATGTGATAAAGAACGAAGAACATTTTTCTAGTGGTTAAAATAAATTAGTGATCTTTCGTCATCACTGGCGCATGGCGTAGCTAGGTTTTTAAATTGTTTTAGCTAAAAACTGGGACATCGGCCTCTCACTAGATATATAATAAACGCTATTGCGTTTAAGAAAAACACTTTAATTATACCAAAATGGAAAAATATTTAAAATAAAATAACTTTCAGTCATCTCCAAATGTATTGTGTTTCACACCACAAATTGTGTGTGTGAGAACATGTTTCGATTGTCTAGGCAGTCATCATTAGCGCAAAAAACTAAAACAATAAAAAACACCTTGCTTATGTAATGTTATGGCGTTAAGAAAGAAGAAAAAAAAGAAATAAACCAAGGAAAAAAGAAGACTAAAAATTACCATTAATTATTACGGTCCTCGTTAAGCAAGGTGTTTTCTATGTTTTAACTTTTTGGCGCTAATGATGACTGCCTAAGCAGTCGAAACATGTTTGCACACACACAATTTGTGGTGTGACACAATACATATCAATACATATGTGGAGATAAATGAAAGTTGTTTTATTTCATATATATATATATATATATATATATATATATATATATATATATATATATATATATATATATATATATATATATATATATATATATATATATATATATACATTAATAAAAGGTAAAGTTCTTTGGGCATATGGCTCATCAATGACTGTAAAAATTAATAAATAAAAATACCCTGTAAGAATTCGGCTACTATGGTTGGTTGTTTAAAAACATGTAACACTCCACTGCAAGGATGGACTACTTTTGGAAAAAAAAACTGTGTTGTTTTTTTTTGCGAGACTCCGCAAAGCGAATGCTTTACGTTAATATTTGCCTGCCCGCGAAGTGTCGGTGTGGCTATCAATGATTTAAATAGTAAAATGAATACCCGATAAAAACCGATTTATACATATTTTCAATAAACCTGGGCTCAAATTTTTGACCCCACACTGGGACAGCACTACAATTCTGAACATGCGCAATTCGCATACCACACAAGATTTCCAATAGTAAAAATCAAATAAAGTGTTGACAACACCGAAAAATTTTGCCATGTTTTAATCAAAGAACATATAAAAGGTCAGTCATTATTAAATATAGTGTCGGCAACACTAATCTCATTTGTGAAACCACTTAGCCAGTGTTGCCAGAAACCGAAGATATTTGCTTTTTTCAGGGACTTTTGATGGCAATGGAGAAACGGAGATTTTCAGCGATTTAGAAACTAGTCTAGTCTAAAGGCTTTATACATTATTAACGTTAAATATGTGTTTATTTTGTGATTTGCGTTATTGGTGCACTTTTTAAAAAAATGGTGTATAAACACCCTTAGTTATATTTAATGTAAAAGAAAACTTTTATTTTTCATCATCAGGCAATGTTTTCTATACTTAGTTGTATATCTTTAAGAATTTTGGATTTTATTTCCTTATTAACTTTTTCTCTCGCACTCCTGTTTGCCGACCAAGCGATGGTGCTAATTATAATAGGTAAATGTAAACGAAGGCAACAAATAAATAAAGTATTGTGATAATTTTATTTTAAACTAAAATATCAGATCTTTCTAATCCAAGTAACAAAAGAACAAAAACGATCTTACGTAACGGATATTTTTTTCCAAAATACCCCATAAAAGAGATTTTTTAAAGAATTACACGGAGGATATTCACCTATTTACCTAACGCACCTGGCAACACTGTAGAAAGATCGTTACATAAAATCTCTCGGTTGTTTGACGCTTGCCCCTCTTTAATATGACCGTTCCCTAAGATCATTGCCGGATGTGGCAAAGGCTGGACTACTGCCCCGGGCCCTCTACAAGTGTGGGGCCCGCACAACGACTCTTCGTCGAAAAAAGCTTGCAATATAAGGGTGTTATTTCTTTGCCCCTTTGAGTTATTTTAGGTAGAAAATCAATTATCTCAAAGAAAATCCGCCCCAACACGATAGCATTTATTTCGGGCACCCCAAGGCTAAATGGCTTGTTACGCCAATAGCTTCGAAGCCACCACACCTCCAAATCCGGCCCTGGTTATTATGGCGAAATAAAACTATAAAATATGTCGTCAAATGTATACGTAACATAGCAGTCGCTTTGGGGAAAATATAAATGCATTTTCGGTTTACAATGACTTTACCAAAAGAAGACAATTTAAAGTTGAATTTAATAAAAAATATTATAAAAAAAAGTAAATAAAAATGGTATTTTTTGTTTGTAAGGATGTAAATTGAAATATGAAATTTGCGCCTTTATAAGTAAATGAATACTTCGTGTTTCCAACAGATGTCTAAACTATTAATATAAGATATCAGTAGTAAGTACGCGTGTACCTTACATCGCGGTTTTATGTGGCCTGAATTGAATAGTGTTTATACACGTCTTCACTAAATCAAATTGCATAACACAATGGAGTTAGAAATGCCAGCCGGGATCGTTGTTCTAATTACTTATTGTTGGGTGCATACATACATTAGTAATAGTACATTATTCAAATATCTACGGCACTACCTTCGTCAGACAGGGTCGTTAATAATGTAGATTTACTGTCAAATTTTAAGACAAGAAATGTTTTTATAACCAAATTTATGACACAACCTAAAAACTTGTAAGACATTATTTTATTTCTTTTAAAGTAATAATAACTTTCATTATATTGTGTAAGAGCAGAATAGTTCTTCATAATGTATAAAAGTTTTAATTTTCTTAAAATGTTAAATACAATTTTTAATTTTATTCTGGAGAAAAGCCAAATATTATTTTGTTTAAATTTAAACTCCCAGAAAACAAATAAAACATAAAATACTTTATTATATGGCTAAACATTTTTTACTCTTCTTTTTATCTGGTTAAGATACCTAATAGGTGTATCTTTTACCAGTTAATTTTTTAAAAGTAATGTCAAACTCTAAAGTGTTCATCAGACATTTTACTTTTTTTTTTAATTTTCAGTTTTCTAACAAGTTTATAAGTAAGTTTTTAGGTAAACTGTTTACCACATTTTTAGTAAACTATTTACCACATTTTTGAGACGCAACCATTGGCCCAGTTCTCGTCTGGCGTCTTGCTAAGATTTTATTTTATTGCATTAAAATGATTTTAACCGAGTGCCAATGAACCTTTGTTTATAGATTGAAACCTTTGTATTGTAAGTAACTTAATATTAAATATTTCATTATTTTATTTCTTTTAAAGTAATAATAACTTTTATTATATTGTGTAAGAGCAGAATAGTTCTTCATAATGTATAAAAGTTTTAATTTTCTTAAAATGTTAAATAAACTTTTTAATTTTATTCTGGAGAAAACCCAAATAATATCTTGTTTAAATTGTGTTATACTACACTCCTCAGATTAGGAGCTGTCTGCAACGCCTTTACATATTTGGGTCTCTTGTTCTCTATACTTGTTCGAACGAGTGCTCCAAAGACTTCTTCGAAAAAATTGTAGTCGAGTTAAACTAGTTATAACCAGGACTGGATGCCAAACACCTATGTCCTGAATTAATAAAGGTTTTTGGAAAATTTACACTATAAAATAAATATAACAATAAAAACAATGACCTAGTGGACATCTTTTTATTAACTTTATGAACTTAGGGGAATTAGGAACAAAAGGTAGCAGCAACAAGTGGTTTAAATATTTAATTTTTTAAACAATCACTTTTAACTGCTTTCTTTAAAAACTTTTATACAGCGGGTCTAATTAACGCTTGTTATCGCAAAAAAAAATGTGAAAAAAGTTTTTACTTTTAAATTAACCAATTTGCATATTAAAAAGCTGTTTTTAATTCTAAACAACTTTTCTTTACAAAAACCCTCGATATTATAAGAAATAAAGATACTTTCCTTTTGAACAAAATTTATATTTTTTGACATATCTCGCATAAAATTGCAAAAAATTAATACCTATATGATAGATGCATTTTGGGTTTTAAAGCATGCACAATTTTTTAATAAAAATTACTTTTTGGTATAAATTTATTAATAAGAAAGTTTTCCATACGGTACAAAATAAAGTAGATACCTACGCTGTATAAATGATTGTTAAAAAAATAGAGAACTATTGCAAGTTGCCTTATTAGGTTTGAGTATTATTTATACCTGCCTTATTTAAATAGTGCCTTGAGTTATTGCAAATCATGTTGACAATATCATAAAAAAAAGAGAAACATTTTTTAGTAGTTTTCCTTTATTTTTTGTGAAGTTGAGTTTTGTTTTACAGAATTACAAAAAAAAATTGAAAAAGCAAGGTTTTAAGTATTTTTACTTTAAAAAACTTTTAAATTTTGTGATCGACAGCTGTTCGGTTACACGAACAGTTCCAAAGTTAAAATTAGACCAACATAAGGCACGGCTTAAAATCGAGATACCTAAATAAAGTCGGGCACAATCCTTATTAAAGGAGTCCCTATCTCACCATGAGTCTGCGCAAGCTCAGATGTCAAAATAAGGCCAGTATTATTAGTGTCTGGCCTTATTTTACCTGTGCAATATTTCTCTATTGATTTAGATTTTTAAGCTTTATGAGCGTGGGCGTAACCAGGATTTTGTCACATGTCATATTTTTATACATCTGCTTTCAATCATAAATTTTTTAAAATTTTATTCAAGAGTGCCATTAATAAGGTTAAACGGTTAATTTTAGGTGAAGTAGTCATAACAAAAGTTATTATTCTGTTGCTTCTTCAGGGAGGGGGAGGGAGTAAAAGTTTGCAAAATCCTATTATCCAGATTATATATATAAAAGTTTATTTAAAACATAGGTCTGGAATCGCATTGTTTCCAAGAACAGGATTTCAAACTTAAACTTTTTTTAGTTGAATGTATATAAGGTATCCTTTACCTATTTTGATTATAACTGGCAGCAATATTTGTAATAATAAGGAAGAAAGCTTACTTACCTCTTAATTATTTAAATATTAAAATTATTTTAATTAGAAATATTTTCCTATGTTTATTTAATTAATAAAGCACATGCCATTTATCAAATTTTATTTTTTTATGAAAACTTAACAGAAAACAAAAAAATTGTAAAAAACACAAAATTTATACTTTTTTAATTCATTAAAAAAACATATTTAAATACTGTACATTTTTTTAGAAACATTAATGCAGGTGCCACATTAAAAGCCACTGGACTAAAAACATTTAATCAAGTAAGGGTTAGTACTGGTAACCACTGCTTAGTTCTATTAACCCTTATGTAGGCCCGCGGGGATCAAATTCACCCCGAGCTTTGTCGGTTTTTCATTTACTTTTGAGATTTTTATAAAAACAAAAAAATCTCTAGGTAGCTTTTTAAAACCTAGTTAGGTTTTAGGTGTATGCAAATACCAAAAAAAAAAATTGTAAAAAGTTTTGAGCAATATCTATATCGAGTTGCGGGAAGTTCGTGGAGTCGGAACAGCAGCGGGCCTCCGTGCTCTGTAGAATTCTACACCTCGCTTTCTATCGTAGATTTCTGCTCGAGAAGACTTAACATCAGAAATGTTCGTAAAATTTTTATATGTGTAGTAATACTTCTCTGTTTAACTGTGCAAGATGAAAAAGAACACACATACAGCTATTGCGAATTAGATTCACGAAATATCAATATTAAGCAATTAAGTTTTTAATTATTGTTTTTAACACGGAACAAAAAAGGGTTAGGTTTTTAATTGAATTTTATTAAATTTTATTCTCTTTTACCCTTGGAGTCAATTTTGCACTATGGCATTATCAGTTAATAGTTGGATATTCCCTCCTTTTATGAAATTAAATTTTTATGAAGATAAACTAAACCTAGTTTTCAAATAAATAGCTGTCAATGTTACTCACTTTAAATAATTTAAATCAGTATTAAGCAAAAATATGTGATCAATTTATCTAAACTAAAAAAATCAATAACAAAGTAGCTTTATACAATTGTGAATCTTTGCAAAAATCAAGGTCACATTGGTTGGACAGTAAACACATGGCTAGAACTAACAATATATTTTTCTATTATTGTAAAAACAATAAAATTAATCTTTGCATTCTAGTAACAAAAAAAAACAACCAAATAAACATATAAATCCTAGCAAAGTAACGAACACTAAATTTATTTTAGGGTTATGTAGGACTTTTAAAATGTTGGTAGAATTCGACACGTTTGACTTTTCGGCGGTCTTCGAGTAGTGCATTTCACGTTTACGTAGAAGTCTACATAGACTTCCCGAGTAGGCGGCTGAAGGCGTCGTACAAGCGTTGCTGTACCCTGGGGTATCGAGAAAAGATTCGCGCTAAATTGGGGCTTCCTTCTTCTGGGGCTAAGCGCTGTGAGTGAAGATTCCTAAAGCCTGAGGTTTTTATGTTTTGGTGTTGAACACATGGTGTCTTCATATGGTCGAGGAGGTGCGCATGCCTTTCGGTAAAGCGTCAGTGGTAAAAGTGACGGTTATGCGCGATACCAGTAGAAGCCCTTGGCTTGACAGCCACAATTTATGCATGTTCAGAAGTTCATCGCTGTTGTTGATTGTTAGAAGTGTTTTTTATTCATATGCTAGGAAAGTCTGGGAGTTTCGAGCTCGATTATCCAGATTTTCCACGGACAAAGCCGTGAAAGCTTATAAGCAATAGTTTATATGACCGGAACGGGAGAACTGTCGAGTTGACTTAGTATCAGAGCCATAAAACAAAGAGATAGATCGACACGTTCGGAGACCTCGCTTATAGGCGACTAACTTGATCGACTTCAAGCGTGTTTTCTTAAACACAGAGTGCGAGTGAGGTGGAATGAAGTCGATTTGTAGAATACTACAGTACACGGAGTCCCGCTGCTGATATAATATTTGTCCCCGACAAAAAGACAATAAGACATTAAATTTTTGTGTGAAGTATAATCAGTCAATGTGCAAACATCATTATGAAAACAATTTGTGAGCAATGTCTAGCTCCAAGACAATAATAAGGAACACATTCAGAATAAACTTCCTCCCCATTTGGTATTATAAATATTTTAAGTATTATTTCTTAAGATGAATTACGTTATTTGAGTTTAATTTCATGTTTTTCAGGCCAAATGTAAAAATTCCGTTAGAAGTAAATGTTTTGAAAAAAATATTATTATTTTTTATTAATTTTTATAACAAGAGTCTAACAGCGATTTTTTGGGCTCATACATATTTAAAGTATTAAGTGTACTTATAAATAATAAAATTCAGATTTTTGCCTTCCTCGCATTGCCGTCCTTTATTCAGCTTTTAAAAAATAATGACAGTGACTGACAATTAAAATTACATTTAAACATTTAAATACGAGTTTTTTTTGTAGACAAATTTTTTATTGAAATATTCACACGTTGAAAAAACATGCTTCCAAATAAAAATATTATTTAGCAGTTTAAAAATTAATTAAAGAAAACGTAAAAAATAATAATAAAAAAAGGAGGCCTCGACCACAAAACCGATATAATATAGCGAGAAGGACCCACGTTTGGAGTCCAGTGGCGTCTTGAGGGGCTGAAGAAATATTTCCAACAAACAAACGGTACGCCGCTGACTGTGTAAATGTGTGTAAAATTTTTGTGCCTTTTTAGATTAAGCAAATAAAAATACCGCTATTATGTCTCCTATTTTTTTTCGTATCTTGTTTAGTTTAAGAGAAAAAAATAATATTCACTTAATTGCATATTTTTAGACCATAAAAGAAGCATTGCGGTATCTTTTTCTTTAAAAAATTAGGTTTTATAATTTCTAATTATTAATTATGTAACAAAAATAATAAATGCTTTTAAATAAGGTTTATATCTACTATAACAGTCTTTACTAAAATAAGAGTTTTCAGAAATTTTTTGGCTTTTTGAAACTTTTAACACCCTGTATCTCAAAAACTTAAGACATATTTTGATGAAAAGTTTTTCTTATTTTTTAATAAAAATTACCTTCCAAAATTTCTTGCATTTGTTTAAAGAAAATTTGTTTGTGTTTAAACAAAATTTAAGAAAAATTTCTTGCATTTGTTTAAAGAAAAGAAAGAAAGTATATATTTGATAAAAATCTCTTTATACAATGAGAATCACAAAACATTCAAAATTTAGAAAATTTAAAAAGTCTGGCTCCAACATTGTTTCTTCTTCACATTAACGATCTTCTCTCGTCCACAACGAAGTTTTCAGGTTCCTAAGCCCATCACTAAACCTGATTTGGTAAACAAACGCAGAGCGATGCAGATATCTCTTACGCAGGATCTTAATTTAATATTTGATTGGGGCGCCAAAAATCTCGTCCATTTTAATGCATCCAAAACACAATCATGTTTTTTGTCGCGAAAAGAGTCATCAAATACCATCCTCTACTTATGACCGGCCAAGTTTTACAGAGCAAGGACACCTTAAATCTTGTGGGCGTCACATTTGAAAGTAACCTTAACTGGCATAAACACATTGTATCTATAGCCACGGCAGCTTCCAAAATGCTTGGATTTCTCTTTCAAGCCAAAAAGTATTTTTCCCCTTCTAATTTATACACTTTGTATGTGTCTCAAATCCGACCTTCCTTGGAATATTGTTTTCATATCTGGGGCATGGCGTTCACACACCCCCTAAGCATTCTTGATTCCGTTCAAAGAAAAGCTATTCGTCTCATTAATGATCCTTCACTTACAGAAAGGCTTGCCTCTCTTGCCCATCGTCGGGCTGTGGGGGATATTTTTATAGGTACTTCCATGGCTTCTGCTCTGAAGAATTGTCCAGTATAGTTTCTCCACTCACGGTTCCCAACAGAGAAACTCGTGGTGCCGCGCATATCATCCCTATACAGTCCAATTGGACAGGCCCCGAACTTTCCACTTTGTTCGTTCTTTTATCCCTAAAGTTTCTAGAATGTGGAACCTGCTGCCCGCGGAGGTCTTTCCTTCCCCCAAATATTCAAGTATTTAACTCCCCTTTTAACAAACTCCCTCTTACCTCGCTTAAGACACCCACGGTACGTTAGTATTTAGGCTTTAAGCCTTCGTGGTTTGTCCAAAGATAAAAAGAAAAACATAAAAATAAAAAAATAAATCATAGCGTAAACGACATAGGTGCAAATTAACAAATATGAGAGAAGAAAAGTACCTTTATTTTTAAATTTAGAGAAAAATATTATTTAAAAAATTGCTTATAAAAAAATTATATTGTATTTTAAAAGTAGAACCTCTTATTATAAAATTTAAAAAAAAGTACGTATCCAACTTACTCCTTAGAGGGAATACATCGCACTAAATTTACAGTCGTAAATACTCCTTATTTTTCCATAAATTTCAAAAAAATATCAATTCTTTGCTACTCTTAAAGCAGTTAAATACATTTAGATACTTTATAAAACAAACTTAGGTTTTTGCTTTTACGTTTCAATAAGGCTAAATTTAAGAGCCCTTTTAGATTATTATTTCACATCATTTATATGTTATAAAAACGCCTTTTCTTAACATATTTTTAAATTTATTTTAATGCCTTTCCATTACTTTCCTTAAAATAAAATTTTATTAAGGCTATGACAATAAGAAAAATGTCTACATAAGTATAAAAAGTTTATTCCAGAATTTATTTTTATTTTCTATTTAAGGTTTTTTTTTTTAAATCTGACATAACATTTAATTCTAAACAAGTTTCTTAAATATTGTTTAGTTCTAAATTTAAAAATTGAGGTAGTTTCCTCCTATATGAAATTTTAAAAATTCAAACTTTATTTAGTGTTTGGTGAGTTTGAGCATATGCTAGAATTTTAATTAAGAATAACATTTTTTAAGAAATCAAAATAAAGAAATTTTCCATATGGTTTACCATTAGTGACGGTCACTGTATAACCTTTTTTTATGGAATAACTTTAGGGATAAGTTTTATTATTTTTTTACTTCAATTATCAAACACCCTGTATAAATATTTATTACCCAGTGCTTCAGACCTACCTCAATACAAATTTTAATGTTGAAAAGTGAGTTTATTGGGAAAAATAGTTCTTATAATTGTAAAAATATGGTTTTTGGTATTTTGGAAATCTAAAAAAATGTTTTTTTTATATAATCCCCCACTTAAAAATTGCAATTTTACAAACACAAAAAGAAGTAAAAATAAAGCGTGTTCGTTTTGTGGCTATAATTAAAAAAACATTAAAGATGGATAAAATAAAGATCCTTAAAAAAAGAAAATTTCAGTTGTCCCAACTCCCGGGGTTGTAGCTCATTTATTTATATTTTAAAAATTTATTTGTTCTAAATAATTAATAAAACATTAAAATATGCAAATTAAGCACAGAACTGTTTGCTGAGACTTTCTATGACTTGACGTTAAAGACAAAAGTTTCCCCTAAGTTTGTATTAAAAGGATTTAATTTGACTTTTGACAAATATGAGCACGTAAGTAGTATTTATTGTATAAAATTATACAAAAGGTTTTAACCAAAGGAATTAAAAACTTTTGGCGGCTTTTCTATGTGACTTAAAACTGTCCATTTGATAAAATACAAAAATAAAACTTACAATGGCTAACGTATGCTTTTTTCTATAATGTTATGTAAAAATTTAGCTTGAAGGACCAACAATTTTAAGGAAAATAATTGTGGTACACAATTTAAACCTTTTGAGGTATTATTATTATTATAAATTTTGCCATGAGACTTTCAATAGATTTAAAGGTTATTGTATAACTTACCTAGAAGTCATTTTTACACGTCTACTTTTTATTGTTATTTAAAATATCATGTATTATTCTATTTTTAGAAATTCTATTTTATTATAAACAGTTTATTCGGGTCTTTTTTTAACATCACGTTTTATTCTATCATAAAAAGTATTTTAAATAGAACCAGTAAAAAGTATCATATTATTACGTTACCTCAACTTTACAATCTGACCGTAATATACAAAAATTGAGTATCTTTAGGTACGTAATAAAAATCACCAAAAAAAAACCAATAGACTTTTCCTTTACTCAATTGACGTGGTATTCACGGGAAAACTGGAAGACTTCTATGTCTTTTTTTTCTGTCATGATTGGCAAAATTTAGCATTCTCTATCCTGCATACTATTCTTTTACGCTCTTAATAAAACGTAGACTTAAAGCTGGACTAGCGGACGTAGCGCAATGCATTTTTACACCTGCCTGTAAACAAGTCGGAGTGCACCCCTAAGAAGTCCGACTAAGTATGATGGATGTTAGAGGATTTCTGATTTCTGTGCTCCAAGAAATTCGCCAGCCCACTTGGTGGGCCGCATTGCAACCTATTATCCGCCTGGTTTAAAAACAAGTCAAAGTGCGTCCATCAGAAGCATGTCGCATCGAGACAGACGGCACACGGCGAGCTTATGAGACCGTTGGACAAAATTAATATATCCTAAACTAATAAAGATAGACATATCAAATGTGGTATTTTTGTAGAGGTCTCTAGACGATTTTTATAATGGTAATATAATATACAACCTGTTGTGTTTAACAATATCATACTTTTTATTATACCTTGCATATCTTAAGAGATAATAAAATTTTGATAATTAATTTGAAAACTATGGAATTTTCCCAGTAAACTAATATTTTTGTTAATTTTGGAGATTAAAAGAGAAAAAAAGTTAAGAAAGTCTAAAATTTATATTAAGATTTCAGCAAAGACAATTGTAGTTACACTATCGACACCCAGAACAACAGCTAAATTTTTCGTCATCAGCTTGGACGCTCGATTCGTGGAATTTATAAAGCGGGTATCCATCGAGTACACACGTAAGCAGTACGTATAATTTTCCGCTTCATATATTCAGCCAAGCCAGCGTCCAATAACTGGCATTGTTCTGCGAGTCTATAGTGAAACTACACTTGTGACATTATTTAGAAAGTATTCTTACTTTATAAAGGTATATTTTTAAGAACGTAAACAAGTGTTTTTATAGATGTTCTTATCAAGGCATCAACATTCTTTAGACCTATGTACACGATTTGAAGGAAATAAAATTTAGTTAATTTTGCACAGTAAAAACAAGAAGTTTTATTTACATGGCGCTGCGAACATAAAGTTTTTTTTTAAAGTGAGAAAATGAGTGAAACTATGTCTATATCGCCCTTAAGTTTAGAAGGAAATGTTGCACAAAATTGGTTATTTTGGAAACAACGATTTATGATTTACCAAAAAGCAGTTGGAAATACAAGTAAAAAGAGGATGTACAGTGTGCTCAATTACTCCATTTTCTGGGCGAAAAGGCTTTACGAATATACAACACATTTAAATTTGAGGTCTCAGAACAAAATAAAATTGAAATTTTGTTACAAAAATTCGAAGACCACTTTATTCCGAAGAAAAATATTGTGTATGAACGGCACACAATTTTTTACAAGAAAGCAGCAAGATGGTGAGAATATTGAGCAATATATTACCTCACTTAAGAATATGGCTTTAAGTTGTGAATTTGGAGAGCTAAAAGATGATCTTATAAAAAGCATTTTAATTTGTGGAGTACAAAGTGATGAAATGCGTCAACGACTTTTAGAAATGGACGAAACTTCTTTAGAGACCGCTGTCAAAATTTGCCGATCCATTGAAGAATCCAGAACAATATCTCACAGAGTAACAGAACAAGCTCAATCACAAGTCGATCAAGTAAATTCAATTAGAAAAGGACACTCTGGGCAAAAGTTTCAACAAAGTAATTTTCAACAAGGTCAAAATTTCCAGAAAACTAACTACTCCAGACCTGGTACCTCAGGAACCACACGATCCAAATTTACAAATACAGTAAAAAACACGAAACAAACATGTGGAAAATGTGGAACATTTCATCCACCTAGTAAATGCCCAGCGTTCAGAAAACGGTGTAGTTTTTGTCAAAAAATTGGACATTTTTCAAAAATGTGCTTTTATAATAGGCAGAATCAAGTACATATGGTTACTTATGAAAGTGAGAGTGAAAATGAATCTTCTTCTGATGAGTTAGTTTGTGTTGGTGAAGTGCATTCAGAATATTCTACCAAGCAGTGGTGTGTTGAAATGCAAATTTGTGGCAAAAAACTAAACTAAAATTGGATACTGGATCAATGGTAAATTTGTTACCTATTTCTATTTTAAAGTATATTAATGTTAATTTAGATATGCTTCATCAATCTAATATATATTTAACAACCTATACTAATAAAAAAATAAATGTTGTTGGTTCAATTTATTTAAAATGTAAATATAAGAACTTAGAAAATGTTGTTAAATTTCATATAGTCCAAGAAAATTCTTCTGCTATATTGGGTCTAGAAACTTGCATTTTGTTTAATTTGATACAAAGGGTCAATCAGATTGAAGATATTTCTCAAAAAATTATTAATAAAAACAGTGACCTATTCGAAGGCCTAGGTTGTCTTCCAGGCAATTTTCACATTAATATTGATAAATCATGCAAACCAGTAATACATGCACCCCGTAAAGTTCCTTTACCCTTAAAGTCTAAACTAAAAGAAACTCTTAACGATATGGAAAGTCAAAATATAATAAAAAAATTGATGAGCCGACAGAGTGGGTAAATTCCATGGTTGTTGTGCGAAAACAAAATGGCTCTTTACGCATATGTTTAGATCCAAAAGATCTAAATCGTGCCATTAAAAGGAAACACTTTCAATTACCTACTTTTGATGAAATAAGTTCTAATTTATCTGGATCAAAATATTTTTGTGTCTTGGATGCGTATAAAGGTTTTTGGCAAATAAAATTGGATGATGAATCTTCAAAATTATGCGTTTTTAATACTCCTTTTGGTAGATATAGATTTTTGAGACTACCATTCGGTTTAAACTTAGCCAGTGAAGTTTTTCATAAAAAATTTAAGCAAATTTTTAATTTTGATGGGGTTGACATTTTTGTTGATGACATTATATGCTGGGGAAATAGTATGGAACAAGTTAAAGAACGTCTTAATAAAGTGTTTGATGTAGCTAGAAAAAATAATATTAAATTTAATCGAAATAAGTGCCAATTTTTTAAAACCGAAATTACATTTTTAGGTCATACTTTTAATCAAAATGGTATACAACCAGACCAGTCTAAAATAGAGGCAATCTTAAATATGCCAAAACCAACAGACAAAAAAAGTTTACAAAGATTTTTAGGTATTGTAAATTATTGCTCTAAATTTATTAAAAATGCAGCAGAGTTAACTTCACCCTTACGCGAATTACTTAAGAAATCAATTGCGTGGCACTGGGATCAAACACACGACAACGCAATTAATTTATTAAAACAAACTTTAACTAGAAAACCCGTTTTAAGATATTATAATGTTAATGAGCCTTGTACAATATCAGTAGATTCATCAAAAAGTGCAATGGGAGCTGTTTTATTACAAAATAATATGCCGGTAGCTTATGCGTCAATATCTCTTAATGAAACGGAAAAACGTTACGCACAAATTGAAAAGGAACTTTACGCGGTATTATGGGGCTGTGAACGTTTTTCACATTATATTTTTGGTAAAAAAGTACTTATACAGACTGATCATAAGCCCCTTGTTTCAATATATAAAAAGAATTTAAATGATTGCCCAATGCGTCTTCAACGCATGCTTATTCGCTTACAAAAATTTGATTATGAACTTGTTTACGTTCCTGGAAAGAACTTGCATATTGCGGATGCAATGTCAAGGGCCGTAAGTCCTGTTATTATCCCTAATAGTTCAGATTTTGATAAGAAAATTGAGGCTCAGGTGAGCATGATTCAAAATTATGTTAAAATGTCTGATAAAAGATTTATAGAGTTACAAAAGAAACAAAAAACGATATAACTTTAACAAAAATAATTTCTTATGTAAAAAATGGTTGGCCTAATAAAATAAAAAAAATGGATGCAGTTTTATTTCAGTTTTACAAAGTAAAAAATGAATTATCTTTTCTACATGGCATATTGTACAAAAACCACAGAATAGTTGTACCAGATAAACTTAAAATAGATATTTTAAAACATTTACATTATTCACATCAAGGAATAGAAAGAACTAAGAACTAGCAAGAGATTCTGTATACTGGCCTAATATGGCAAAAGATATTGAACACTTTGTATCGTGCTGCACAACATGTCAAAAATTTAAAAAATCTGTTACTAAAGAGCCCATGTTACCTCATGATATCCCTAATATACCTTGGAACAAACTGGGTGCTGATTTATTTACATTTAATAATAAAAACTACCTCATTGTCGTTGACTATTTTTCAAAGTTTTGTGTTATTTCGGAATATACAGGCGATACTACATCCGAAACAACGATATCAAAATTTAAATCAATTTTTGCACAATATGGAATACCTAACTTTTTAGTAACAGATGGAGGACCTCAATTTAATTCTTTAGTTTTTAAAAAATTTAAAAAACCTGGAACTTTGTTCACATTATGAGCAGTCCGCGGTATGCACAATCCAATGGAATGGCAGAAAGAACAATTCAAACTATAAAAATATTATGAAAAAAGCAGTAGAAGAGAACAAAGACATATATTTTTCGATATTGCAATGTTTAAATACGCCATTTTGTGAACAAGGGTCTCCAGCCCAAATTTTACATTCTAGAAGATTAAGAGATGGCGTTATTGTTAATGAATCATTACTAAAACCAAAAATTATTAATCTTAAAAAGTAAAAAGAGATTTAAAAAACAAACAGTTTAAGCAAAAATGTATTACGATAAAGTTTCTAAGCCCTTAACTTCTTTTAAAAAAGGAGAGAAAGTGTTAGTACAGTCACAAAATAAACAATGGTACCCTGCATTTATTAAAAATAAATATCGAAATAGATCTTATATGTTAAAAAATTAGATGGTAGTACTATTGTTAGAAATAGAAAATTTATAAGTAAATTTGTAACAAATAAAAATAACAAGAATTATAATTCACATGAAAATTTACAAAACCCCAATAAAAATCTATTGTTACTAGATACGGTAGAATTGTCAAAACACCTAACCGATTTTCTTAGTGATATCTAATAATATATTTTAGTGTATTTTTACTTCTGCTAAACTTTAAAGTAGATAAAAAAAAATAAATAAATAAACATATACATGTACGTGTTTTATTAAATATTAAAAATCTTAATACGTCATATGCTTAAAGTCATATTAAGATTAAAGATTAGTAGAAGTTCTTAAAATCTCCTTGGTAAATTAATTAGTTTAATATAATTAAGGTTTTCTTTTATTTATCTGTAAAAGGGGAAAGATGTGACATTATTTAGAAAGTATTCTTACTTTATAAAGGTATATTTTTAAGAACGTAAACAAGTGTTTTTTATAGATGTTCTTATCAAGGCATCAACATTCTTTAGACCTATGTACACGATTTGAAGGAAATAAAATTCAGTTAATTTTGCACAGTAAAAACAAGAAGTTTTATTTACACAATTTTCTTTGACTTCAGGTAGTATTTATATTTACATAAAAAATATGTAATCCGCCATTTTGTTGCGGCGGCCATATTAGATTTTAATTTTTTTATAGTGAAATTATACCACTCAAGCTCTTTCATTTGATACCCATATTGAGGTTGAAGTAAAGTAATACCTAATTCGCCATTTTGTATCTTGCAGCTTAAACCAAGTTAAAGAAATTTCTTCATATTGAGAGATTCGAGTATTAAAATTTGATAAACTTTTTATCTGTAGAGAAAAACATATATTGGCATTTTGTTTAAAAATATAAAACAAAGGGAGCTTACTTTGAAAGAAAAATAATGGTTTTTAACTTTTGCAGAAACCTGCATACATTATATATTAAAATTTTCTCTTTGTCAATCTTACCTACTTTACAAGCATATTTTTTAGTAAAAATTACTTCTTTTTATAAAACGGGAATTTTTATTATTTGGTGCTCTTGTTAACTCTATTCGTAGACAGTCAGTATATTCTGATTTAAAAAAAATAAATTATAATCTTTTTTAAAAATTCTCACATGTTGCAAGGACTAGATATCGATGGTCTAGTTCACAAATGTTGTAAGTGCAAATATTATATTTTTAATTTACATAAACTTTACACTACACCCATATAAAACTAGCCACGATTGAAAAATGGGGCTGCATTCTTTAAGATTAAATATTTTTCTGGCTACTTGTGTGCACAAAAAGGTATTTACCATAATTATATGTTAGCGTATAAAACTCACTTTTTGTTTATTTTAATTTCAAACTCGGAATTAGACAAAAGTAACAAATTTTAATATATTATTGTATTATAATATAAAAGCCCAAGATATTATAATATTCTTCTTTGTCGGAATTAGGTTTCTATTTTAAAAATCATCATATTATTATGTAACTTAAAATAAAAACCTAATTTCGATGAACGAAAATATTATTATATCTTGGGCTTTTATATTATATAATATATTATTTTTTTTACTTTTACCCAAAGTTCTTTATCCCGTCTAATTCCGAATTTGGAATTAAAATAAACATACGTATGTTTTCAAAGGGATTATGCAAATATTTGGATGTGTAACAAAACTCCATGCCGCTGATTTTACCTTTTAATTTTGAGATGTTTATAAATTTTTGTGTAATGGACTTACTTACCTACAATGAAGTAATATTATATTTTATAAATAAAAATTATGTTTTTAAATTTATATGTTTTGCAACTTTTAAAATTAAATTGGCAGTTTTTTATTTGTTAAAACTTCATATACGTAAATCTTTATTTTGTTTAAGTTATTTTTATGGTTGTTTTTTTTTAGAAAAAAATAGTAGGCCACTGCTTTCTCTTTAATTTAATATTATTTTCAAAATACTCCAACATTTACTTTGGGCAATAATTTGGTTTTTTGATATTTTTCCGTACGACAAACGGTTTTAGTTTAAAAAATAAAAGCCTTTTTAATGCATTGCCAAATTTGGTACACTTTTTTGGAACTTTGCATTTTATTTTCTCCAATTTGAACAAAATTTCTATTGCTTTTTTTTAAGAAAAAAATAGTACCCCACTGCTTTTTTAAATTAATATTATTTTTGAAATACTCCAACTTTTTTTAATATTTTTTTGTACGACAAACGGTTTTTGTTTAAAAAAATAAAAGTCTTTTGAAGCATTGCAAAATCGGTAAAATCTAATATGGTGTTTTATTTCTAAGTTAGGTTTGTGACTGTGTAATATTTTTCTAAGAGCAACAACTTCCTTATGACATTAAAATTGAAATAATGTGAATATTTGACCTTACTTTAATACAAATTACAAAAATGCATCAAAATGGCTTTTTTTTAACGAGATTCGTTCGTCGTACTAAAAAAATACAAAAACTAATTTAATCCCAAAATAAATGGGTATTTTAAAAATAATATTAATTTAAAGAAAAACCATGCCGTACCACTTTTTTCCTCAAAAAAAAAAAATACAATACAAATTTTGTTCCAACGCCACTGGAATTTTTTTTGCAGCAAAATATTATGTACAAAGCATTTTTGGGCATAATTTTATTTATTTTTTTATTGCATTTTATACAGTGTTAAAGGAAAAGGACCAACCTAAATATAACCCTGTATATGACATAAACCTGCTATTTTATTATTCATAATGTATTTTAAACCTCTAATATAATATTGGTTGGGCAAATGTGGTAACAATGTTATGTTAAGTATGTTAATAAATGTGGCTGGCACCAATAATTAAACAAATAATAATTATTAAGTTAAATACAGTGGGTAATATTTTCCCTGTTTGGACTATGTTATATGTACGAACTTAAATAATAGGAATACTTAGCAAACATTATTTATTTCTAAAAACAAAATATCCCTAAGTTTTATACACTAAGAACAGTAAATATATATATATATATATATATATATATATATATATATATATATATATATATATATATATATTAAATGTTTGTTTAAAGAGATTCTTTAAGAAGTATTTTATTAAAAAGTATATTTGTCCTTTGCATAAGAAACTTTCCATTTGATGAAAAATCTAATAAAATACATACAAATTGTTAACACACTAGGTGTACAGTGTGGGCCAAATTCGACGATTTTTATAGTAAACTCATGTTTCTGTATGTTTTACACAAAAACTGACCCCGTTTTTGAGACTCAAATTTCGAGCCAAACGTAGTGGTGAAAACCGCATTTCGCTATCTTCCGTCGTTTACTCGCTACAGCGTGTTTCCTAATTTCTTGCATTTTCTTGAATCCTTCAAAGCTTTTTAATTTTTGAAGATTTTTTGATTCTGTGAAAACTTTCTCACAAAAACATTTTATGCAAATTGGCAATAAGCTTTTTTTCTAGGGTTACGCATCTTTGACTAGTTTTTTTTTTGTAAATTTTACATGTATCTCACTATATACAGGAGTCTCTTAAAGGTCTGTACAAAATCCTATCACAAATTTCTTGGACCAAAATACGACGATCAAACCCAATTTACCTCAGACAAAAATTTGATCTTTTGCAAGATACAGGGTGTCAAAGTTTTTATTTTATTTTAGTTATTTTTAAATATTATACTTATTATAGAACATTTTTATTTACAAAATTTAATATTAAGAAGTTTTTAGGGTGGGTAATCGAACTGTGTTAATGTTATTGTTGTAAAATGTAGAGGAAGCCATTTGCAGTCTATGGCGTAGGTTCAAAGTGTCATAACTTTTTTTGTTTTGGTATATTATAATGTAGGTGAAGTATTTTTATTCTTCCATATTTTTTGCAAAAGGTATACTTGATAATTATTACCATGAGCAACCGTTTTTGAGATATTTTAGATTAAACATTTTATTTTATACAAAAGTTTGCCATTGTTTATTCACGCTTTATCTAGGCCATCTGGTAGAGTCCAACAGGTCTGTAGAAAATGATACTACAAATTCTTTGGGCCAAAATACAACGATCTAATGCAACTTATCTCCGTCGAAAGGTTGCTGGTTTGGGAGATACAGGATGTTCAAGTCGAAAAATGATTGAAAAATTTGACACTTTGTATCTCGCAAACCAGCAACCTTTATTATTACCCTCTCGAGCCGTACCTACCTGGGGCTCACCTACCTGCTTACGGCGCGGTGTCGAAATGTCTTGCAACATAATTAAACCCTTCGATTACCCCAGATACAAACATAATTTGGTGTCAAAGGTCGCCCGCCGCTGAAGCAAAAAACTAAAGTGCAAATGTCGGGCAGCAAGAAAAAAAGTGTATTAGGACCAAAAGGTCCATATGTAATAAAAAGAACTTCATTAAAATATTTTTATATACTGAACATATTTATAGAGCAAAAAAAAGGTCTGCACCTTCATTCTTCACCTCATTTGTTTTTGGTATTTCAGTACTAAGTCCGGGGGCCCCCTTGACTCGAAGGGATCCCCGTTGAGCTTGAAAGCCCCGGGCACTGCCCCGTCTAGCCCCATAGTAGTACGTCACAGTTTGGCTTTATTATTTAGAATTAAAGGCCGACATAAACACTTAATTTATTTAATTTATAATTTGCAGTGGTGCCTCGACCGTTCTAAATTTTTCTGGGAACTTTGGTTTTTATATATCGACCTATATTTTTCATTTATTGGTTTATTATACCTGCTTAAACATATGTTCTTAATGTTTAATTGATTATAAACACAATAAATAATTTATTTATTTTTTTAACTATGGTTCCATTTTATTTAACGCTTAAGGCATATTTTTGCATCTAAATATACATATAATTTTTTTTCAGTTGTACCATTTTGCCCCTTATAAATCTTATAGAATCGGCATAATGACAGTTAAAAAAACTGTTTTATTATGATAACTGCTATTGTGAACACCTAGTATAAAAAAAGTATACATTTTAATTAGTTTACTTAACATTGGGAAATTTGCTACATAAAAATATACGTGAGGTGTCAAGGTCTTAAAAGTATAAATTAAACAATTTTCTAGGTTACTCTTATAATAATAAAATAAAAACATTTAACAAACTGGGTAGCGTAGAAATGCAAAACACTGGAAAATTTGATATTTAAAAGAGAGAAAAAAGTTAGAGAGATCATTAGATAAGAAGTAGTTAGTGAAGTCAAGCATAAAGTTAAAGTTTTAGTTTAGCCCCGTACGGGCTACCCCGAGTGGGGGTTATGCCCGTACCAAATTAAGTTAAGTTGGTCCTAAAAATGCATAGTTAGTTTTGATGATCCACCGGTCTCATGGTCCCAAAAAGATAGTTCCATATGGTACATTTGCCCAGTGACGTAAAGTAGTATTTCAAAATGTCTACGTCACACTATTTCCAATTTAAAGTTTTAAATACCCGCTAAAACATATATTTTGGCATGGCGTTGCCCTTTGAGTGTTTATATAGACGTTACGTCATCAATAAACGGTGCTGCTTCTCTCCTTCACAAAAGCTGTTAGCATGCAAAGTGGTAACGCTACCTCTTGTAGGTTATGCTCTAAAGGTTCGTCGCATAAGAATCTTAATTTTGTAATATTTAGCGCAATTTATCTACTCGTAATTCATTTTTTCTCTTATAGATTTATTTTAAACATATTAAATAATAACTTTGGGTACATTGTTAAAATAAGCACGTTGTTAACAATCTATAAATCTTATATTATGGAATAAATACAATATAATAGTAAATGCTTACACTTTAAAGTTAATTTATGGTAGTAAAAAATATAATTGGTTTTACGAAGTTTATTCAGAGAAAAACTAATTATAATTGTGTCCATTTGTCCCTAAGTATATTAAAATAATAATTAAGAAGAAACAATTACTCACATTGTTTAGAATTAAGCTAATTTAAATAAAATCTAAAGAAAAGGTCAATTTCTTGTATAGTCTCCAGGGTCCTTAAAAATAAGTGTTCGTCATTGGTTACCTCGTTATTTTTCAAAATATAAAATAGTGTTAATTAGCAAACTAGTAGCATTTTTAACGCTCTGTAAGCTAAAAGATAAAAAAACAATTGACAAATGGGGTTTTGGACTTATAAAGCAAAAACCCTTTTTTAAACGACCCTGCATATTTTATTACTATTAAAGAGATCTTTTAAAATCGTTAAAAAAAAGTTTTCTTGTGATATATCCAATTTTTATTAGTTTTGGGAACATGGCCATCCTCAGGAGTTTAATAGTAAACCAAAAAAATTAATTTCGAACACCCTTTATAGGATTTTTGTTTAGTTTTAATTATTTTACTTGTATTGTACTACTTAAATTTTAAAAAACAAATAAAATTAAATAAAAATAATATTAAAGAATTAAATATTAAATTTAAATTTTGTTTTATTATAATAATAGAGGCAATTTGAAAGTTAAACTTTAAATTTTATTAAATAAAAATTAATTTAAAATATTTTGCATTTGCGGTTTGTCCACAAGAACAGATTATATGTCAGAAACTTTTAATTGATATATTGCAATAAAATATTATTTTATGTAACTATGGTAATAAAATTAACATTTAAAATTAAGGCAAATTGATTTAATTTTCCGTCATTAGTTTAAAATGTGTTTTTCCAACGCAAATATAATTTAAAATTAAGTTTTATTGGTTTATATTTGATTAAGGTACGTGGTTGGTTGTAATATAATATAAAATATTTTCCAGCAATATATTACAGTAAGGACAAGTGGGTTAAAACACATTCATTTAAAACACCGTGATTTGTTTTTTGAAAAACGTTTAAACACGTGTATCTTTAATTTTGTGTCCCAACAATAAACAATGATCATTTTGATTAGTGGCGGCTCGTCAGAAGGGCTTAGCCTCCTCATAAAATTTGACGCTATTCATCGCAGTAAATTTTAAAATATTGACAAATAATAATGAATATTTTTTTCTAAAAATACTTGGGTATTTTTACTTTACCATTAATTTTTAATATAAATACATAATCTTCCCGAATTAACACTATCACTACGTACCACATTGCATTAAACCGCCCACAAAATCGCTTAAAACCATCAACCCGAAATAATAAATACCATACGTAGCAAGGGAGGCAAGTTTGGGCAAGCCTCCGGCCGATAGTACCGGCCGCTTTAAAAACACAGGTCTGCGAGCCCGATCGAGCAGAGGCAAACGTCCCGCTTTTTCATTTGCGTAGCGGCGCGATAGGAGGCTAGGCTCAGTTGGTCTTCGTTAATGCTTAACGTGCGTTTATTTTTGCTTTAATTTAGTTATTCGCTATGGTGTGATAAACATATTTCGGTAAATCATTTTAGTGTTTCTGCTAATATTTGTGTATTAAACAGGCAGTTTAACAGTGTCTTTTGGTAATATGTTAAATGTCTTTTTAAAGTGTTTTTTCAAGATGTTTTCGGGTAATTTTTTTTATTCATTATGGATAAGTTGAACGATATTAGAAAATTTTACGATATAGTGGATTGCTGGCTGACAAATAATTTTAATTCTTTATCTTACGATAGTAAATTTTACAATATTAAAACTTTGGGATGGCCTGAACCAAATTTAATTTCAATTAAAGCGTCAGATAATCGAAAAATCGTGGATTTATTATAAGTTGGTACAATAAATGAGATTGGTTAATATATTAATATATATTATAATTTAACATATCAAAATGTATGTAATTGCTTTTATTGTATCATAAAGTATAAAAATATTATGTTTTGCAAGGTTAAGCTAAGAGAGATAATTGCTCTTGTGGCACTAACCTTATATTCGCAATTTAGTTGTTTAGATATTTAAAACTTGTTAATTATAAAAATACTGTATTTTATTTAGTTTATATTTGTTAAATTGTGTTAAAACTTTTTTCCATAGTGGAATTTACCTTTTAGTCTTATGTTAATAATTTTGTAATTTAGAAAAATTTTAACGCCTAGGATTAATAATAAATATATGAGATATCAAGGTATATGGTTTAATAAATTAAAAAAATGTTTTATTTACTAGTAAAAGGTTTCTTAAAGGTGGGTGGCCTTTTACAATCTGATTGGGTGACGTTATTCTGGCGTGCCCGCCAGTAGGATTTTAAAAACAAGGTTTTGCTTGATAAGAAAATACATTCCAACAAAAATATTTGTATGTAAGATAAACAGGGTTGCCTCAAAAAGACTTGTTTCTAAATTAAAATACAGTGTATTTTCTAACCACGATACGGAACTTTAAAGGGTGATTTATTTTATATTTTTTAAAGAAAAGTGCCTATAAACATATGTCCGGAGTTGCTTCGTTTCTGAGATACGAGGTTTATTATTATTTTTTTAAAGTCGGTATCTTTTAAATATCTTAAATACGATGTCAGATTCAAAAAATAATGTACGACACTAAAAAGCTGTATTTTTAGTTGTTTTCTAGTAAAAAAAATGTAAAAAAGCCAGTGGTGTACATTATTCTCTTAATAATATTGGCTGTGGTGCCCACTGAGACGACACTGGACCCAATACTGCCAATCTAGTTAAAACTTAACAAGCGCTTTATTAAATTAAACAAACGTACTTAACTTTAACCAAACCGGTTTAAGGGTATTTTAAAGATATTTCCAAAATACCGACTTTTTAAAAAGAACCTTGTATCTCAGAAACAAAGCAACCCCGGACACATATTTATAGAAACTTTTATTTCTAAAATGACATAAGAAATCCCTTTTTAAAGTTTCGTACCATAGTTAGGACATTATCATGTATATTAATTTGGAAACAAGTCTTTTAGGACATTCACGTACAGTTATTTCTGTAGAAATGTATTTTTTCATCAAGCAGGACTTTTATAAAGTGGCACTTTTTTATGTAAAGTTAATAGTTAAAAAGTTTTCCATTTGGTAAGAACTTTCGAAGACACACAGTATTAAGGTTTACTTAATTATTGGCCAAGTCAACGTTTTCAGTAATAAAAAAACTTTATGTTTTTAAAATCCCACTAGTGGTAGCCATCAATTAGGCAATCAACGCCTTTTTTAATAGGGACTTATGTTATTGACACTTTGCAATATTAAAATTTGCTTGTGAGCAGGGCTTGGCTATATTCATTTATAAAGTAAAAAATGTGCGTCTAAAGAGCTGAAGGCGGCTTTAAGGATCCCAAAAAATATTTCATAAACTTAGGATTTATAAGATTTTATTATAAGAAACAAAAAAATATTTTATATTAAAATATGTATTTTTGATTGGTTTAATAATTTCCATACAGAATTAGCTAAATAATATAGCACCTAAGCAATGTAAGGAAAAGAGACAATCTTACTTGAATACCTGCATCTGCATCATTTGATTAAATTAGTCACTTACATCCTTTTTGTTGCCTTACTGGTTAATATACCAATACCTATTTGCTTAACCAGTATGTGGGGCCATACATAGAGGAGTACCATAAACCGGGTGGTCATAAAAAAAACATTATCTTGTAATTAACATTTTCTTTTTTGTTTGAAAATCGCCTATACCCAAGGATTTAGCTTTTCAATCGCGCATATTCCTATATAAAATTTGGATATTCACAGTGTTCCAAAATAAGAGTGACAAAAAAAAGTTCTTTTGTTAAACTCAACTCCTTGTATATTATTGCATATTTAAACCAAATATTTTTCATGTAGCATATGCTATACTTAAGTCTAAGTATTTGAGAGTTATTATCATTCAAAATTTAAAAAGTGGAAAAAAGTCATGATTGGATATATTTTTTTTATTTTATTTATTCTTGGTGAAATTTAAATAATTTTTTCAAAGTAAATATTCAAAGTTTTAGTTGGTTCCCTAATAAAAGCCTAATCAATCTACAAATTCATGCCAAACGTTTCTAACTGTCTGGGGTGTAATTTGTCGAATTTCTAGCTGGATGCGATGTTTTAAATTATCTTTTGCAGGATGGCTTTTAAATATATTTACCTGAAAGTATCCCCATAATAAAAGGCCAGTGGTTAAATCAGGTTTCCTTAGCGGCCACTCAATAAAACCACCTCTTTCAATTTACTTGTTTGGAAAAATGTCGTCCAAATAAGTACGAACTTCCACAGCGACATGTAGGGAGCACCACCATGTTGCAACCAGAAATTATAATGTGACAAATCGAAATGTTCTATTAAATGAGAAAGAGTTGACTGTTAAATTTTCGTCAAAAAAGAAACGTCCTATAATAGTGTAATCAACAACGCCAGCACACACATTGATTTTCTGATTGAATTGTGTATCTCCTTCTTTTATACAATATGGATTTACATTGGATTAATATCGGTAATTTTGGGTATTAAGGGTATTTAGTTTATACCACGGTCGTCTTAATCAAATTAAAGGGTCAATCTTGGAATCTCACCGAATAAGCTGAATATTTGTACATACCTTTATTTTGGTACAAAAAATACTCTCCTAAAAATCCCCTATGATATCCTGTAAGGAACTTGAAATATGACAGGTCAAATGTCAAAAAAATAGTTTTTTTGAGAATATCTTGTTTCCTTTACTTTTAATTGCATTTATATTAATTATGAATTTTGTACACCACAAATTTATTTCCAAATTTTGTTTTAAGCATTTTTTTGTCAGACCAATGAATCCGATAATAGAGGCGCAGAGTGTAAAGCACTTTACTGTATATACAGGGTTGTCCAACGAACGGTAAACACCCTCGTAATTTCTTTATTTCAAAAGATATTGAAAAACGGTTTATAGAAAAGTTGTAGGAATTTTAGAGGAGAATATGAGCAGTTTGCCATGAAAACAATTAAACATGTAATAAAAAATTTATACGAAAAAAATATGGTTATCTTCCTTATTTTAAATGGAACACCCGGTATATTATGTGATTTTTGGATTCTCTAGAAAAATCTAAACCTTTTTCATATAGGGTGTTACATGTCTAAAGTTAAAAGTTTCGGAGCAATGGACAATTGAAAATCAGTAAAATGTCTTATAGCTTATTCTATTAAATAGGCTGAAATGCAAAAATGTCAACAATGGGACACGTGAACAGAAAATAATAGTAAACAAAAAATGTGTATTATTGTGAAAAAGCGTGGGTTGCTTGATATACAAAAAATATGGCACAGAGCACCCCACGATTTTTCACAATAATACTAGTATTTTTTGTTCACTATCATTTTCTGTTTCTATTAAGAATTCTTAGATTAAAAACATTCAGGAATACTCAAGTGGCAATACATCTGTAATAGATAAACTAATTGTAATTAAATAACAAAAAAAAAAGAAACATTTATTTGCATAGCAAAAACATCTAACATTTAGTAATCCATTAACGTTATCTAGGATTCGAAAATACCTCCTTCAGCGGCTAAACACATATGCATGCACTCTATAAAGTTCTCTGACGTGTTGTGTAGCATATCATGATTGACAGCTCTAAAAGACTCTTGTATCCTCTCTTTCATTTCATTTGGACTTTCACAAGGCGTAGCATTCACGAAATTGTCGATGAATTCCCACAGAAAGTAATCCAATGGGCTGAGGTCCGGGGACCTAGGAGGCCAGAGAATCGGTCCGTCGTCTTTTCTATTTTTATACCATGGATTTCCCCTGTTTCCTATCCATTTCGATCCATGACGTTTAGTCAAGAAAAAAGTGACATCACGTGTGCTATGCGGCGGGGCCCCGTCATGTTGGAACCACATATTTCTTCTAACTTGAAGGTTTACATTTTCTAATAATGTCGGCAACAATTCTCTTAAGAAGTTTAAATATTTGTTACCAATTAAAGTACCCTCAAAAAATATGGGCCAACAACAGAGTTATCTATAATTCCACTCCATACGTTCACTGACCATCTTCCTTGTTTCATAATTTCCTCTCTCCAATTAGGATTTTGTTGACTGTAGTACCTTATATTATGTCGGTTCGTAGTACGATCACTTTTAAACGTAGATTCATCGGTAAATAACACGTTTTTAAAAAGTCATGGTTTTGGTCAATTTTCTCTATAGCCCAAGAACAAAAATCTGCTCTTTTTTCTTTATCACCAGGTAGTAGCTTCTGGTGATACGAAATGCGATAGGGATGCACTTTGTGATTTTGTAAAATTCTCTTCACAGATGTGTAAGATATACCAAGGGCTTCGCCCGAGAATTGGTACTTTGGATGGGATTCTCATGAACGGAAAGCAAAACTCGTAGCTGATTTTCCTCATTGAGAACAGGCTTACTAATAACAACTCCTTCTTATAACCTACATTTCCGGTCTCCCTGAATCTGTCTCCTAATTTTTTCAACGTTCTCAAACTTGGTTCCCGCCTGTCGGGATACATGTTTAGATACTGACGCTCTCAACTGATACACATTCCTCGCCAACGTATTCACCATATCTATCATTTCATCTTTTGAGTAACGCGTGTTTCTGTTCATTTTAACAAATAGTTATAGTAGAAGAATATCTTTGACAAGTAAACTATCAAAAGTTTAACGACTGTTTGATCCACTCGCTGCACGGCAACCAAACGCCCCTGTTGGATCACGTGTCCCATTGTTGACATTTTTTGCATTTCAGCCTATTTAATAGAATAAGCTATAAGACATTTTACTGATTTTCAATTGTCCATTGCTCCAAAACTTTTAACTTTAGACATGTAACACCCTATATGAAAAAGGTTTGAGAATTTTCTAGAGAATCCAAAAATCACATAATATACCGGGTGTTCCATTTAAAATAAGGAAGATAACCATATTTTTTTCGTATAAATTTTTTATTAGATGTTCAATTGTTTTCATGGCAAACTGCTCCTATTCTCCTCTAAAATTCCTACAACTTTTGTATTATTTTGAAATAAAGAAATTACGAGGGTGTTTGCCCTTCGTTGGACAACCCTATACATACCTTAGCACGCAATCAATCGTTATTTTTAATATAATATCTTATCCTTTCACTTAAGTATTTGCTAAATATTTACGATTGATTTGCGTGCTATGTATTAATACATTTAAGTGCTTTTACACTCTGCGCCCTCTATTATCGGATACGTTGGTATGACAAAAAGAATGATTTTTATTAGATTTTGCATAGTTCACGATTCTTAGCATAAAGAAGTTTAAAGTAAATGAAACGAGATATTTGCAAAAAACTGATTTTTTTGACATTTGACCTGGCATATTTCGAGTTCCTAACACGATATCATTTGGGATTTTTAGGAGAGTATTTTTGTACCAAAATAAAGTTATATACAGATATTCAGCTAATTCCGTGAGATTTCTGAGGTGAAAGTCCAAGTTAATTGGGCTATTACTATTTAGGCAAAAAGTGGCCTCATCAGAAAAACATATTTTATACAAAATTTGGGTTTTTAAAACACATATCCTGTAATCTGCTAACAAAATTTAAGGCGCTTTAAAAAGTCTCCTTCAAAAAAAAAAAAAAATAAAAGAACTTGCACTTTTTAAGAATGGCATTTATGTGTAGCCAGTACGTATTTTAATAGCTTATCTTTTCCATTATCCACATCCCATGCTGTCTGCCTAGAAACCACATGCTTATTATATTGAACCTTCAGTAAGACTTTAATTTGTTGATTTCTCATCAACTTAAGGGGTTACCACATCTATTACATGACCGGATTGCCTAAACTAATGCTCAGTTTTACTTACTGTAAATTGTGATATTGGACGAATGGGGTATTTTCAATTTAATAGCTTCGTGCTTGGTTTTAACTTTATCGCTGTAGCCCATCCTCATTAAAACCTAAATCCGCTGTTTCTCAGTGAGCCGCAATCTAATATAATTTAGTTATGAAAAAAAAAGTATTTTAAAAACTAGTAAAACGTTACAAAAATACACATAAAACTGACCATATTATTAACTATTGACATTAATTATTTTGTTTCTGCGACATAAGCATATAGCCTACTTGACTTTTTTGCGGTTTACTACAAGTTTATGTGGACGTCTCGGTGTTGAGTATTGTCAGTATAGGCGCAATAAGGGGTGGCTAGGGGGCTTGCCTCCCCGAGATAGCGATTAACCCCCTCCCAAAATTATTAAACATTTAAAACACTTTATTATATACAGCAGATTTAAAGATACCACAATGGTTTTCTGAAAAATAAAAATAAAAATCGGTTGTGAATATTTTTTTAACTACTTATTTTAATATCGTAAAAAGTAATAGAACTTTTACTTTTTTGTTAAATAAGTCGTTACCTTTTCTGTTACTACCTACTTAGTCTTTAACTTTTACTTGATATTGAAAAATTAAATATTTATTTAAAAAAAAAATAGTTTAGACCTAATTTTTCCAAAAGTGATAAAAAAATAGGACTTTTTTAATTACTTTTTTATGGTTTTTATTTAAGCATTTTTAAAACATTTTTTTTGTATTTATCAAAATGGGATTTTCAAAATATTCTGGCACCCTGTGTACCATAGGGCAATTTTAAATTTAGCTTTTAGTATTTTGGACGAAGCAAAAATTTTAATAAAAAATAATTTTATTTCGTAATATTAAAAATTTAAAATATTTACAAGTATAGTTAAATCCATACATGGCACACTGTATAACACTTTACGCAACTTTTTAACTTTTATAGTTTAGGCGCTTTAAAATATTTTAATTAAATAAATGATCACAGCAATTAGATAAATAAAGCGTCAAAAAAGGAGCCTTTATTCTTTTGGTTAAAAGAAGTTGAACACACATTTAAGTGACGATTTTTGTCTTTATGTTTATTTTATGCCTCAGTTAATTAAACTGTTTTAAAACTCTGCTTACTTTAATTGCGAGATAAACTTTTTTATCTGCATTATTTTTCGCTTTTAATTTCGGATTAAGTCTATAAAAGATTTTTTTATACAAATGAAAATATTTATTGGTGTATAGTTAAAACCGTAAAACGTCTAAAACAAATTGTTAGATACAGGGTATATAGCCGCCAAGCTATCCGAGATACTTGGAAGATAAATTATATGACGGTTCTTGAATTATCGGAGTTTTAAGTTGCCGAGACATAATTTCTAGAATAATAAGATAATATTGTTGTAACAGTTTGATTTTGTCATTAGCGATGCATTTTGTTTGCTCTGGTCATACAGTTTAATATCAAGAATTTTTATCTTCACCTTTGTCGTTATTTCTTTTTGAATATGAGATGTATCGAGACCTTTTCTTGCGGTTTAACCCTTTGAATAATAATTTTTAGTGTTGCTTTCTTTGATATATATATATATATATATATTTCCTAGCTAAAGTTTGCAAAATGCATTTGTTGAAGGTAATAGTATGTTATAAGTTTACCTAAACTAAAATTTAATTAAAAACGATTGCCTTTTGTTTAAAAATTTTTCTGCCATATTCAGATGTAAATTCTTGGTTAAATAAAAAAAAAACATAATTTACCTGCTCAGTTAACATTACATTTTAAAAATAATTTGGTAAACCTACATTGTTTAAATCTTAAAAATTCAAGAATAAAAATATCTTTGCCTTTAAGCTGCTTATTAATTAATTATTTTTTTTTAATCTTATTTGACATTACACGAAGGCCTATGCCTAAATACCAGAGTACCGTGGGTGACGGGTTATTAGATGTTTAACCCTTAGACATCGCGATAGTACCACCACGGACGTTATTCTTAAATAACTACTACCTAAATATCTCCCGCTGGGAATCAAACCGGCGACTTCTGGTTTCCCGAAGATCAAAGCTTTGTCCACCTTGCCACGGTGGAGACAAATTTAATGATTTCATTCTCAATAAACCCTCTCGTTAAAAATGTTAAAAATAGCATGCATATATGTATATATATATATATATATATATATATATATATATATATATATATATATAAAATTGCCTTATTTTTTTTGGGAATAGATTATCTATAATAACCTATTCCCAAGAAAAATAAGACAATTTTATAAAAAAAATTGTTAAAGGAAACAAATAAAATTTATATATATATATATATATATATATATATATATATATATATATATATATATATATATATATATATATATATATATATATATATATATATATATATATAATATTATTTTTAAATCAAATAAAGTTTTCTTTACTTTACATGTAAGGGCGATACTTCACACACCCTGGAAAACCCGGTGCCGGTGTTAGTCCCGTGCTCGGTGCTGTCATACCGTATATCTAATAAAGACTATAGGTAAATAATACGAGAAAAAA
Organism: Listronotus bonariensis; assembly: GCA_014170235.1. Taxonomy (NCBI): domain Eukaryota; kingdom Metazoa; phylum Arthropoda; class Insecta; order Coleoptera; family Curculionidae; genus Listronotus; species Listronotus bonariensis. The sequence continues at coordinate 92,268 of JACEGR010003355.1, forward strand.
GAGTTTTTGCATATTTTTTACTATCCAGTTACTTCCGGTTTATCCGAAAATTGCTTTATTTTTAAATGCATTGCATATAGTTGGCCATGATTGGATGCAAATTCATCTAAAGACCATGACATTTTCGTGTCTAACTCTCATTTTTGAAATAGCAACCTTTTTTAGATAATCACTTTTTAAAAGGTAAATTTCTTGACGATTCTAACGAAGCCAACTTTATTGTGATCGGATTAAAAATAGAGACATAAATAAATAATCATGGCCACCTACATTTAAAATGGCTCTTAAAAACCAAGGAAGTTTAAAAAGATTGAGAAATAATATTTTTTTTAAGAATTGTCTTAGAAATCAAAAAATGTTAAAATATACTGGGTATTCCGTTAAAAATTCAACATTGAGGTCAAGCCCGAAATTATTGTAAAGTAAAAAATATGCAGAAAACTCTCCTTTTCTTATACATTTACCTAAACCAACTATCATTTTTTATAAGTCATATCCTTTAGAAGTTATGGCTTGTCTAATAGATTCGTTGACACGCGGTATAGTGAGTGTATCAATTTAAAAATAGTTTTAAACATACTTCAATGATATATGGTATTCCTCCGAAGAAGGACCGGGTGTAAAATTACCAATTTAATTAACGGCACCGGCTTGCCGGTGTGTGTGAACGCCCCTATCCGAAAACTTAGGTTTTCTATAAGTAAAACGAAATTTACTAATACTGCTTTATTAATACCTTGATAAATAAATAATTCCGATTGTATTTAAGAGTAGAAACTTTATGTAACATACGTTTTCCCTTCAATTTTATTTCTTGATTATATAAGCAACCCTTAATCGATTTTATTCGGTCAGATTGATCGAAACAAGCAAATAAAAACGAAGTCGCTTTTTCCTCTTTTGGCTGCCATCCATAAAAGAAAGGAATTTCACGTTTTTATTAAATAAAATTAATCTATTAAAAGGACTTTACGTAACTGGGTATTGTAGAAACCCGTCTTAACATTAAACCGAAACAAAAAAGTGTTTTTAGGTCAATCCAACTATTCTTTGTTTTTAACATTTTCATATTTTTATGATTTTTTTCTTTTGTAATAAGTATTTATGTCTAATATTAGTATGAATAAATTACTTTTTAATTGTAATCTGTTTTTAAGCAAAGCACTTTAAACAGAACGATAAACCAGAAAGTTTACAGGTAGGTACGTCTTCTATATGTATACATAAATACATACAAACCCACAATACCAAGATTAAAAAGGCAGGGTCATTACCAATAGAGTCGTGTCGACCATTAGGCCATAATATTCTAATTATCAGAACCATTCAGTTATTTGAGTTACATATTTTTTTATGAGACTGATTGTCCGATTTTTTAAACTTTAGACTGTCTGATAGAACTTATTTTTTGTTTTTTTTGCTACCAGTAAAATCTAGTTGAAATAGTATCCAAAACATAATAATTAATTAAAAATTATTATTTACCTGCCGCAGATATCCAAGTGACTGGTTTCCAAGAGACTAGATATCCGACATTTTTTAAACTTTTTAACCAATAACTCAATATGCAGGTATTTAAACGACACGGTTGACCATAAAAATTACACAAAAATATTTAAGCAGTGGCAATATTCGAGATGGGGGTGTGCTCGCTGGCCGACGTAAGGTGGAAGCGGTGCACCGGCAGCCCCTGATGTCGTTTGGCGGGAATCGGCGCACTCGTTGCAGAGGTAAATTGTAGGAGAGTACACAGCAGAGTAGCGGAGAGTATTAAATGCATGCATTTCCTATGGTCGGACATTCTGTTTCCATACTGGCATATTATTATTTTTTTATGATGCTCCCAATAAAATTAAGATTAAATATAATTTTAAACACCATAATTTATTAAAAAAGAATAATAAGGTACTAACGTATTCTCTGCTGGTGGTCCGACGGACACACTCAAAACCCGGATCCAAAGCCCAACCCTTCACCAAACTTGGTCGACTGGAGCAGTAGTTACGATAGGAAAAAATGACGACTGGTCGCAATTATTTACCAGTGTACCTACGTACTAGCCCATTTTAAACATTATCGTGGTTGTGCGGTGGATATACAGTACGCCGGACTTTTTCTAGTGCCATATACAAGCATGTCTACTTAAGAAAGTTTGCACAATATGGAAAAACTTTTTATTATTAATTTTACGAAAAAAAAAAATATTCGTTATAAAAAGTTCTGCATAATCTAAAAACTTAAAATCAATTATCAGATAATTTTTTTTTTTTTAGTAGTATACTAAAAGCATCTCAAAAAAGACGAATTTTGCTTAAAAGGAAAGTAGGTACCATTTATTTTTCATAAGATCGAAAAATGTTTGTGCTGAAAGATATTAGGAATTAAAAATAACAATAAAAGATGCAAACGTGTTCATTCTCCAAACAAATTTTTCTTTTTAATTTTTTATGTTGTTTACAAGAAAAATTTAAGTTTATACATTAGTGCATACTTATTTCAAAATGTAATATAAAGTAAAGCTTAAGAACTGTCAGAACAGCGAAAAGTCACAGAAACGTTTGTTATCTTAGATAAAATGTTAAAGTTGCTTTTTTTTTTTTTTATACGTAAACCAAACATAATTGAATGTTTTTTTAACTTTGAACATAACTTCTTTATAAAAATTTTCGACGTTACGAAATCTAAAAGTACTTATCTCACTTAAGCACAATTTATATTTTTTGACATACCTCGTATACCACTGGAAAAATATTTATATCTGATAATTGCGTTTTGGGTTTAGACCATGCAGAACATTTTATAAGGACTTTTTTTCGTAAAGATTATTAATAAATTGGGTGGGAATTTAAGTAGACACACGCCATATACAGGGTGTTCGGAAAGGTAAGGTTAAAAATGATAGGGGTGACAGAGTGAGCCAGAATTATATGTTAGTTCTTTATATTAAAAAAAGTTCCATTGAGTTTCCTTAGGAAGTTATTGACCTTTAAAAGTTAGAATTTAGGAATTTAATTACACAGGGAGAGACATTTTTTTTTCGTTTATTGTATGCATTTTTGCAGAGTTAAAAAAATTTGACATTTTGCTTTATACGTTTAACTCCTTTATTATTTTTTGTACAAAATAAGTAATACTATATTTAAATCGATAGTCTTGGACCTTTTTCTAAAATCGCATTTTAAATCCAGACACACCAGCATTTCGTATGTAATAAACAAACATTAATTTTTAAGAAAAATATTAAAATGTGATGGAAATAATTAAAAATAATGTTTGTAAGCCTTTAAAACTTTACAATACAAATGAATACTGTCTTTTAAAATTTTACCATATTTTAATAATTTTCTCAAAAATTGATTTTTTATTACATACAAAATGTTGGTATGTCTGGGTTTAAAATGCGATATTCTAAAAAACGGCCCAATATATCGATTTAAATAAGGTATAGCTTTTTTGTACAAAAAAGCTGTATATGTCCTTATAAAATGTTCTGCATGGTCTAAAACCCAAAATGCAATTATCAGATATAAATTTTTTGCAGTGGTATACGAGGTATGTCAAAAAATTTAAATTGTGCTTAAGAGATAAGTACCTTTAGATTTCATAACGTCGAAAATTTTTATAAAGAAGTTATGTTAAGAATTAAAAAAAACATTCAAATATGTTTGGTTTATTTATAGAAAAAAAAAACACTTTTTTAAAGATTTTATTTAAGATAACAAACGTTTCTGGTGCCTTTTCGCTGTTCTAACAGTTCTTAAGCTTTCTTTACATATTACATTTTGAAATAAGTATGCACTAATGTACAAACTTAAATTTTTCAACACATAAAAAATTAAAAGAAATTTCTTTGAAAAATGAACATTTTTGCATCTTTTAATGTTATTTTTAATTCCTAATATCTTTCTTTACAAACATTTTCGATCTTATGAAAAATAAATGGTACCTACTTTCCTTTTAAGCAAAATTCATCTTTTTTAAGATACCTGGTATACTACTAAAAATATTATCGGATAATTGATTATAAGTTTTAGATTGATGCAGAACTTTTTATAACGAATAACTTTTTCTCGTAAAATTAATAAAAAAAAGTGTTCTATATTAGTGCAAACTTAAGTAGACATGCTGTATATGGCACTAGAAAAAGTCCGTCGTACTGTATATCCACCGGACAACCACAATAATGTTTAAAATGGAAATATAAATAGCCTAGTACGTAGGTACACTGGTAAATAATTGCGACCAGTCGTCATTTTTTCCTATCGTAACAGCTGCCCCAGTCGACCAAGTTTGGTGAAGGGGTTGGGTTGGGTTGGGTCAGGTGTTAATGTGTGACCGTCGGACAACCAGCAGAAATACGTTAGTACCTTATTATTCTTTTTTAATAAATTATGGTGTTTAAAATTATATTTAATCTTAATTTTATTGTGAGCATCATAAAAAAATAATAATATACCAGTATGGAAACAGAATGTCCGACCATAGGAAATGCATGCATTTAATACCTTCCGCTACTCTGCTGTGTACTCTCCTACAATTTACCTCTGCAGAAGTGCGCCGATTCCCGCCAAACGACATCAGGGGCTGCCGGTGCACCGCTTCCACCTCTCGTCGGGCGGCGAGCACACCCCTCCTCGAATATTGCCACTGCTTAAATATTTTGTGTAATTTTCTATGGTCAACCGTGTCGTTTAAATACCTGCATATTCAATCAGACAGTTATTGGTTTAAAAAGTTTAAAAAATTTCGGATATCTAGTCTCTTGAAACCAGTCACTTGGATATCTGCGGCAGGTTTATAATGCGATATTCTAAAAAACAAAAAACGGCCCAATATATCGATTTAAATAAGGTACAGCTTTTTTGTACAAAAATAATAAAGAAATCAAACGGTTAAAGTAAAATGTCAAGTTTCTACTTCTGTAAAAAGTGCATTAAATACACGTAAAATTTGTCTCACCCTGAATAATTATGACTTTTATTTGCCTATGGAAAAAAGTGTTGGTATGAGTTAGTTTAAATGCCCAAATATCATTATTTTAATATAAAGTAATAACATTATTTTGACTCACTCTATCACCCCTATCATTTTTGACATCACCTTTCCGGACACCCTGTATACATACATGTATACAAAAAATTGACAAACTAAACTGCTGCTCAATTCAACTGCAACTGGAAATATTTTTGGTAAATTTCAAATCGTTATTACTCTTAAATAAAATGCAATAGCAAAATGCGGCTTTTAGCGTTTTGTAGGATAATTTTGTTAGAAAAAAATTGCCATTTCACTTTCTGTAAATTTTCACTTGTTTTTATTCTACAGGGTGTAATAGAAAAGTCCGGTTTTTACAAAAACTTTGCCAAGAGCGACATTCTACAAAAAAATAGTTTTTAATTTTTAATTATATAGTGTTATTCAGTAGACCATTTTGAAAAAACAAGTTTGTCAGATTTTTGATATCTGCTCCATTTTTCATGTTATAATTTTTTTTCAAAAAATTGATTTTTTTCATATTGTACTCCCTGTATTTAACAGTTCATCACAGCGATTAATTTTTTAGATAATTTTAAATGTACATAAGTACCCTTTTAAAACTGTATTAGAATTTTATTTCTAAAAAATTATTAACGCGTCAGTAGCGTCGCAAATGTAACTAAATTGTATTTTGGTAAAATTTCAATTCCCAAAGTTTCTGTGAGCACCACATATTCTGTATTTAAGATTTTAATTGTTTCTCCACAATTTTTAGAAACTACGGACATTTATCTCGGGACGGTTTTTACTTTTTTAAAAAAGTCATCAGTGGCGTAGATATAATTTTTCTTCTGAATGCTCTTTTTACTTGCCAGAGGATTATTGCATGGAAGTAATAATTTGTAATTCGGGTTATTTTAGGGTATTTATCGATTAGCTTAGAACAAACGTTAACATTTTTTTAAATCTTAGTAAATTTAGAAAAAAATATACATGGTGTTTCGAAAAATTTAAGCTTCCACATTTGTATTTTTTTTAATGAAAAGCAGGGTGTGAATCCTTAGATGATTTTACGAAGAAAGTTCAAATAAACTTATGTTCTGACTATCCTAACTTTTGAGATACAGGGTGTGAAACTTAAAAAATATATATCTTTGGAAGCTTTAATTTTTCGAAACACCATGTATATTTTTTTCTAATTACTAAAATTTTTAAAAAATGTTAACGTTTGTTCTAAGCTAATCGATAAATGCCCTGAAATAACCCGAATTACAAATTATTACTTCCATGCAATAATCCTCTGGCAGTAAAAGAGCATTCAGAAGAAAAATTATATCTACGCCACTGATGACTTTTTTAAAAAAAGTAAAAAACCGTCCCGAGATAAATGTCCGTAGTTTCTAAAAATTGTAGAGAAACAATTAAAATCTTAAATACAGAATATGTGGTGCTCACAGAAACTTTGGGAATTGAAATTTTACCAAAATACAATTTAGTTACATTTGCGACGCTACTGACGCGTTAATAATTTTTTTAGAAATAAAATTCTAATACAGTTTTAAAAGGGTACTTATGTACATTTAAAATTATCTAAAAAATTAATCGCTGTGATGAACTGTTAAATACAGGAGTACAATATGAAAAAAATCATTTTTGAAAAAAATTATAACATGAAAAATGGAGCAGATATCAAAAATCTGACAAACTAGTTTTTTCAAAATGGTCTACTGAATAACACTATTTATATAATTAAAAATTAAAAACTATTTTTTTGTAGAATGTCGCTCTTGACAAAGTTTTTGTAAAAACCGGACTTTTCTATTACACCCTGTAGAATAAAAACAAGACAAAATTTACACAAAGTGAAATGGCCATTTTTTCCAAAAGAGTTATCCTACAAAACGGTGAAAGCCGCATTTTGCTATTGCATTTATTTAAGAGTAATAAGGATTTGAAATTTACCAAAAAAATTTCCAGTTGCAGTTGAATTGAGCAGCAGTTTAGACAATATTAAAAAACGATGTTTTTTTTAAACTGTAATAATAAAAATATTTTTAAAATTGCAGTTAATTAAATAAAAGGGCCTATTCGTTTTTAGTAGAAACTATTGTTGCATGGGGGCCATGAGTAATTTTATAAAACACGTCACTTTAAATCCCTTTTAAAAAGCAATTAATTGCTAAAAAAATAAAAATAGTTATTACTTTAACATTACTATTAAATAATATTTATAAAATAGTGACTAGTAAAACAATGGAGTTTATATAGATTGTTTTTTTACCAGAAATAAAAGTTGATTGACCCTTGTGCATCCTTCCAAACTTTCTAAAAGCGATGGAATTTGTCACAACTCGTTTATTACACTGTCAACAAAATTTTAATTTTTCTTGTAACACAACCTCTTTCATCATTTTTAAATTCAATAAAAAAGGGCATTACCAAAATAAAAATAAAATTTTCTTTGATATTTTCTTTTTAGGGGTTAAAATATTTCAATAAGAGCCGCTGTACAATGTCGTGTCAACTTTGACCCTAAGGGTTAAAGCACAGATGGTTAATGTCCTCCCTAAAAAAATATATCAATGTCATTTAATGTCACTACTTGACACTTGGTAGTAGTTTGGATTTTTATAAAATATGGTTCGTTTCTAGGGTTATAATATAGTAAAACAAGACATTGTAAAAACAGCTCTAAAAACAGTGTTTAGTTAAGGCCGCGGTTCAAATTATGCTCACAGTATTTACGACGTATAGACTGCTAACGTGCGGTCCGATTAAAGTGAGCGCGCCAACGTCTGTTTGCAGTATTAATAATTCGGACCACTTGTGAGAGTGCTTACGATATCAAAAGTTCAACATAACCACAAAAGAGTTCTTTTATATAAACATTAGAGAAGTATGTGGTATAAACTAATGAAGATGTTTGTATTTCAAGCATTTTCTGTAATCAATAAAAGTGACCATGGATAAATTTTATTTAGGACGCTTAAAATCACGGACAGAATACATTGATTCAAATAAATGGCGCTAAAACACGTTGATCCTTACGATGCTAACGATCCGACCCGTGAGTACTGTCAGAATTGGGGTGTGACGTCATAGCTTCCACAACGCTAACGGTAAGCGTGAAAAGCACGAATCGGACCGCGTGTTGGTACGCTATGAGCGCTGTGAGCATAATTCGGACAGCGCGCCTTAGTATGCTTATTACTGACCGCCAATAGAATTTGAAAGAAAAACGTTTAAAAATTAATAACAAAAATAAATTTTGAATTAAATGACATCCCAGTGCTTTAGGTAGGGTAGTTAAGGGTGGTAAAACGTTAATAATTGGGTCTTTGTAGATTTTACGTTTATTTTATTTTTTTAGGCTTTTTGACGTGACAAAGTCTTATAATTCGATGGACCCGGCTGCACGCACCAAAAACATGACTCATGCGGCGTTTCCTCGTGGGTTCCATTTAAGGCTGGAAGTGCAATCGAGAGCCCGGAACGAGCGACAAAGACGCACAATCTTCGTGTTCGACAGCGTTCGACATCTGTTTCTCTACTACTTGTGTGAGCGTGCAGTAAAAAGTAAATGTAGTGTCAATTGTTCATAGCAACGATAATTGCGGCGATAAAGGTAATGATTCTTTCGACGTTGTCACGTCTAACTATCGTCAGTAAACCGACATTGCAGATAACCGATTTTTTACCAAAATTAATAAACATATCCACATATTCTTAACTTTCTGGTTCACTAAATAATTTTTCTTTGATTTTGGCATCACTGATTCTGATAAAAACAGAAAAAAAGTTTCAATAAATTGAAATACTTTATTTATTTATTAAATTTTGTTTTGTTTTACTACTCTAAGCATTTACCGGTACTTACACAAAAATACAATTATAATGCGTAGGCCCTTAATTCGGACCAAATAATTCGAATAACAAATTTCATGTAATATTTTCTGTTAGCTCATATATGGTCTAGTCAAAAAGTTCATAATAAATTTCATATTATTTCATTTAATTTAGCATGGCGGGTGAAAAAATAGTATTGTTGTTGTTTGTTTTTAACAAAATAAAATAAATATAAAAACTTGATTTATTTTTGGTAATAACTTCACTTCCTAAAGTTAGTAACCAGTTTGAGATTCGTGGTAACGAAAATTTGTAATAAATTAACAAACGGCTTTAATTTTAATATCCTACTATTTAATATTTCCATATAAAGTCCGCTGATAAATTTTGATTAACTAACAATTTTGCCCACAAAAGGTATGAGCTATTAAATATTCCGCGGTGCTTCTTTAAAGTAAACATTTGCAGAAGAACTAGTGAGTGGCTTCTGATTTTAGTTTTTACTTTCAAATATCACCAAATAAATTCCGCCGATAAATTTTGAATGGTGTGTGAAAGGTATGAACTATTAAATATTCCACTAGGACACCTAATTTTTGTTGTCAGTTTCAGCTTTGTGGTAACAAAAATTTGTAATAAATTCGCAAACGACTTTAATTTTAATTGCTCAGAATTAAATATTTCTAAATATAGCCCACTGAAAAATTTTGATGGTCAAAAAAATTGCCTATTGAAATTATGAACTATTAAATATTCCACTGGGCCACCTCCCTAACCTAAATCACCAGTTTCAGCTTTGTTGTAACACAAATTTGCAACAAATTTGCAAAAGGCCTTGAAGTTGTTTTTTACTATTTAATATTGTAAAATAAAGCATTTTGATGAATTTTGATAGTAAAAAAATTTTGCGCAAAAAAGTTACAAGCTATTGAATATTCCACAACGCTTCCTCGGGGTAAAAATTTGCAAGATAATTTGCCTATGGCTTAGATTTTAATACTTTTAAATATTTTAATATAAAGCTCTCTACTAATTTTACCAGTCAAAAAATTTTGCGCATTAAAGTTGTGAACTATTAAATACTCCACAGCGCAAACTCCTAATTTTTGGCGCTAGTTTTAGCTTCGGGGTAACAAAAATTGGCTTCGATTTTATTTCTAACTGTTAAATATTTTTAAAGTAAGTATTTTAATACTCAAAAATTTTGCTCATTGGAGTAATAAATTTTTAACCGGGCCACCTCCTAATTTTAGCGGCCAGTTTCAGCTTCGTAGTAACAAAATTTATTTTTGCTTACGGCTTTAATTTTTATTTCTTACTATTAAACATTTTTGAATAAAACCTTCTGATAAATTTAAAAAATATGACCAAAAAAGTCATGATCTAATAAATATTCCGAGCCTTTTTCTCGGGATAAAAATTTGCAAATTAATTTAAGAATGGCTTAGATTTTGATTGCCTACTCTTGAATATTTCTAAATTGGACCTCTAATAAATTTTGATGGTCAAAAACTTTTGGGTATTCATGTTATGTACTATAAAATATTCCACCTTCTAATTTTAATCGCCATGTTAAGCATTGTGGTAACGAAAATTTGCAATAAATTTGGGAACGGCTTTGATTTGAACCTCTCTTACTATTAAATGTTTATTAATAAAACCCTTCGTTAAATGTTTATAGTCAAAAAAATATCTGTATTCAAGTTATAAACTATTTAATATTTTACTGGGTCACCCGTTAATTTAAGTCGCCAGTTTCAGCTTTGTGGTAAAGAAAATTTGCAATACATATTTTTAAATAAAAACCTTAAATAAATATTTAAAAAAATTGTGTAAACAAAAATTTTAAGCTATTGAATATTATCAGGCGCTTTTTGGGGTAAAAATTTGCAAAAAAAAAATGAGTGATTTAGATTTTGATTTTATACTTTTAAATATTTTTAAATTAAACCCTCTGATAATTTTTATGGTTTTAATATTTTGCGCATAGAAGTTATAATCTATTAAATAGTTCACTGGTCCACCTAATTTTAGTTGCCAGTTTCGACTTAGTAGTAACGAAAAATTGAAAAAAAATTTAAGCTACAGGTGGTTCCCTATACATTTAACAGCAAAAATATGAGAAGCTTTAAATTCCTGGCTTTAAAAAAATCCTCTAATGCCATTTTTTTTAAATTAATAATAAATAAAATATTTAAAACAAAATTTAAAAACAAAATGGAATGTTTGATACCCTGTATCTAGAAAACGACTAACTTTTCGACTGAGGCAAATTTCATTAGATTGTTGTACTTTGATCCGGGAAGTCTTTGGTAGCATTTTGTACAGACCTCTAAGAGGCAACCCTAAAAGTATATAGTTTTTCCTTTTTTCTTGTGGCATTTTTTTAAACAACATAAAACTTTTCACCGACCGACAAGGCCGAGAAATTGAAAAATCGTTTAAGTTGGTACACATAGGAACTCCGTTTTACTTTTTACAATGATGTTACAAGCCGTAGCCTTTTAGAATAGAGGGATCTAAAATTAATTTATCTTGTTTTTAAACGTTGTTGATGTAAAATCTAGCATTGTGGGTTTTTAGTTTTTTTTTTTTGTTAAGGTTTATTTAAGTTTATAAAATGATTTAATTATTTTAATTCAAAAGCTTTTTTTAAGAAAGCAGAATTATGAGATTTAATTAGTATTAAGATGCACATGCTTTATATATGATAAAACTAAAAAAAAAACATTGATTTTTATAATAGAGATATTTCCAATATTGGTTTAATACTGCAATTGCCACATGAATATTCTGCTTTAATAAATTATTTAAAAAATTAAAAATGTGCGTTTTTGGTGGGTTGCTTTCTTTGAACCGAAAACCTATATCAAAATTTTTTGATAACAGGTACTTAGACGATATGAAAGTAAATATTTTTTTACGAATAAAGATCGGGCCTTACATAACCTCAACAAGCCCGTCTCTGGTAAAATGTCGGGGGATGAGGTGCAAAATGTTGTATTTAGTCAAAATGCAATAATATGAGTCAATTAAACCACGCTTTAAATTACACCTGATCATAAATTAAATCTTTGCAAAGAGAGTAACACAGTTTAAGGTTTGACCACAAATAACCACACCGAGTCCTGCACCGTAACACGACCGTGTCTCTGTTTTAAAATGTACGGTTGTAATTAAATGCTGTAGGCTTAAAGGTCTGGTCACACCGAACCGTATCGAGCCTGATTTTACGGTGATAGAGGAAAGTGGGGCAAATTAATTCGAAAAAATTCAAAAGCACTTTTTATGTTATCAAAAATATACAAAGCATTTTTGGCAAAGCTAAATCTGTTGTTTTATGTATGTATATTTCTTTGTTTAAATAAAAACGGATTTTTCTAATTATCTCTATTCCCTTTTTCCAGAATTTAAGTGTAGTAGAGGTAAAAGTCCACAAATAACCGCACCGATGTCCCACAAGACCCGCATTTTAGCACGACCGTGTCTCGTACGGTCTAAAACATGCCCAGGAAATGAAATCATACGTGGATCGGATAGCGCCGAAGCAAGCTGTGAGTTTACGGGCGACACCTTTTATTTCAGTTTATTATGTATAAAAATTTAATCTCAGTTGTTAAAGGTTAGTTGTTGTAAACAATCAATGCAAGAAAAACTGATTTAATAAGTATTAAAAAGTGCAAAATTAATTTTATTGTTACATCTTGTGAATATTAAGTGAGTAAAACTTATTTTAAGGAATCAAATAAACTAATGGGTGTTTACTTGTTATAATACGGTGCGGGGTATTTGGGCGGGCACAGAGCGGTGATATTAAGCCTACGGCATTTGATTACAATGGTAAATTTTAAAACCGAGTCACGGCCGTGCTACGGTGCAGGTCTCGGTGTGGTTATATATGGTCAAACCCTAAAACTGCGTTACCTTATTTGTAAAGATTTAATTGATGATCAGGAGTAATTTAAAAAGTGCATTAATTGACTCATATTACTGCAGTTTGACCAAATACAAAATTTTTGGACCGCATCCCCCTACATTTAATCGGTAAAGCGCACTGCCACGGGCTCGTTGCGATTATGTGAGGCCCGACCTTAACATTACCCCTCCGTGCCCAACCACATAACTACACTACATTGTGACAAGTAAACAAGCATTTATTTAAATTCTTAAAATATTAATAAAAAAAACTTATTAAACAACAAATTACAATGTATTTGTAGGTTTTACTTACATTTTATTTACAAAATGTAACAATAAAAGTAGTTTAACACTTTTAATACTTATTAAATCGCTTTTCCTATATTGTTTGTTTATCAACACCAACCTATAACCACTGTCTTTTAATTTCTGTACGTAATAAACTGAAATAAAAGGTCCCGTCCGTAAACTCAAAGCCTTGTTAGGGGAACATCGGCGCTATCCGATCCACGTATGATTTGATTTGTTGAGCATGTTTCAGACTGTACGAGACACGGTCGTGCTACGATGCGGGTCTTGAGTGGCCAGACTTTTACCCATACTTTACTTAAAGTTTGGATAAAAAAAGTGATAAGTAGGAAAACCTGTTTTATTTAAATAAAGAGACATACATACATAAAACAATAGACTTAGCTTAACAAAACTGCTGTGTATATTTTTAGGCCCGACCTTATACCGGACACTGATTATCGTACTAGGTAAAGAACAAGGTTTAAAATGAGTAAAGAAAAAAAAGCTTTTTATAACCCCATATGTAATTTTGACATTACCGACTTTTTAAAAAATTAAAAATGTGTAGTAGAGATAAAATTCCACAAATAACCGCACCGATGTCCCACAAGACCCGCATTTTAGCACGACCGTGTCTCGTACGGTCTCAAACATGCCCAGGAAATGAAATCATACGTGGATCGGATAGCGCCGAAGCAAGCTGTGAGTTTACGGGCGTCACCTTTTATTTCAGTTTATTATGTATAAAAATTTAATCTCAGTTGTTAAAGGTTAGTTGTTGTAAACAATCAATGCAAGAAAAACTGATTTAATAAGTATTAAAAAGTGCAAAATTAATTTTATTTATTGTTACATCTTGTGAATGTTAAGTGAGTAAAACTTATTTTAAGGAATCAAATAAACTAATGGGTGTTTACTTGTTATAATACGGTGCGGGGTATTTGGGCGGGCACAGAGCGGTGATATTAGCCTACGGCATTTGATTACAATGGTAAATTTTAAAACCGAGTCACGAGCGTGCTACAGTGCAGGTCTCGGTGTGGTTATATATGGTCAAACTCTAAAACTGCGTTACCTTATTTTTTTCCTACTTTTAATTTCGGCCTACAGGAGTAAAGTTAACTTTTCTTCCGTGGCCGAGAGTAAAAGTAACCCTAGAAACAGTCGCAAAAACTTAAATAATTGCCAACTTAATACCTTGCCTGATATTTTAGATATCTCTGTGACATCTTTATGCTATTTTCTTATATCTGGTTGCGCATTTATTTGACAAACAAAAAATATTTTATTTGGGTTAGCACATTTTTTATCAAAAAATCAAATAAATAAAAATAAAAAAAGTTGTAAATAAAATAGTACACAAACTTTGGTAAAAAGTTTCATTACAGTCCCAAGAAATGGTTCACCTTGGAGCTCCGCGCCTCCTTGTCTCTTGACAGTAATGAAACATTTTCCACCTCCGTATGTAATGTACTATTGCC
>JACEGR010003356.1:0-106761 GCA_014170235.1 Listronotus bonariensis
AATTATTTGTCAATATGTATAAATGTAGTGAGATAAATAGCCTTAAATTTTATGGGAAGGCTAAGCCTCTCTTACCCCTCTGACGAGCCGCCACTGATGGTTTCATTGCTTTACAGTTTTCAATTATATCTGCTTTAAAAAAATACTTATTTACAATAAGAAATGAGTATTATTTTATATATGCACGTTAAAAACTTTCATAAAGACCATTATAAATTGTCAATGTTAGTTAAGCGCGCACTATATGTCGTGTGTACAGAGATCACGTACGCTAGCGAGTTTCAACAAGTCCTTTTGACGTGTGTCGAAAATACCGCTTTCTACGTTCTACGAACCCTAGCCAGCCCTAGCCAGCGATAAGTTGGCTTTGTTTTGCATACACATGATGCGCCAACGTTAAACAAGCGGACATTGGCCACGGCTTGTCATGTCGTCTATAGCTAGCATAAGGTAGATATCATAATTCATGTACCCACTGCTAGTACAGGCAAATTGGATGTTGAGGTTAAACAAATTAAAGACAAGCGATTTTCTTTTTTAATGTGTAGAAAAGAGTCTCTAGATTAACATACCAAAAGTCTACCATGATTGCACGATTCCAAATACAAAAAATGTGGCCGCTGTCCTAATTTTTTAAAAATATAAAAATAATTGTTTTATTTAGGCATTAACAAAAAATTCCAATGATACTTTATTTTTGAGCATAAAAAGACGCGTTTTCTGGTATAAAAAAATTATTTATTGCTTAAATTTTTTAGGATAATGATAAATTAAAATTAAAATAAAATAATAAAATTAACTTAAGTGGTACTTTTTTTATAAAATATTAAAAAAATAATAATTAACCCAAAACATATATATTTTTTAACTTTTAGGTTAAGGAGATTGAACTTACGCTTCAAGGGTCTGCATAAGTTTTGCAGCGACTGAGTTTATTACAATTTTTGTAATATTGTTAAGCAGAAAATATCTATTGTTTTAACGTCTAACTGACACTGTAATATAATTGGATAAAAAGACATAAATAAAATAAGGTTAATATACTGCTTTTTCTAAAGTCACCTTTGTTATTATTTAAAACACAAATTATACATGGGTATAGATAATACTAACTTGGCATACACATGGTCAGTCTAGGCTACAGGAACTGATAGAAAGCTAGCGAGAAAGTGCGATCGTGTGTATAGCAAACGGACAGCGCGTTTCTGCGCAAAATGATAGTATCAGTCTTATTCGCAGCCTTGCATCCAAGTCCACCTAAAGGTAATCTAAAAGGCATGCCTCACCGTGTGTATGCCTATTAAAGTTTAATAAATTAAAATGCATCAGCATTGGTAAAAAACATATTACATTTTATAAACCCTATTTTTCTTTAAGGGGCTTACAGTTAGCAAACCTCAAATATAAAAAAATAGTTTGGGGAAAATGGCCTAAAATGACATACTTTTCAAATTTTTGCCTATATTTAAAAAAATAAAAATGCGATTTATTATAAAAAAGTGTAAAATGCCTATAACTTATTCTTAGTTATTACTTAAACCAAGGTTCACCTAATCCAGCGTAGAAAAAATACAGCGTTTCTACTTAAGCTCGCACTATATGGAAAACTTTTTAATTATTAATTTTACAAAATAAGTAATTGCATAGAAAGTTTTGCATGGTCTTAAACCTAAAATTCAATCATCAGATATTAATTTTTGCAGTGGTGTACGAGGTATATCAAAAAATATAAATTTTGCTCAAGAGGAAAGTACCATTATTTTTCATAATATCAAAACTTTTTATAAAAAAGATGTTTAGAATTAAAAATAATGGTCAAAAATGCAAACTTGTTCATTTTCAAGCAAAACTTTTTTATCAATTTTTTATGCGTTAAGAGTGAAAAGTTAAGTTTTTAAACATTAGTGCATATTTATTTTGAAATCTTATATGTTAAAATAGCTAAAGAACTGACAAACTGGCCAAAAGTCCTAGAAATGCTCGTCATTGCAAAAAAAATGTAAAAAAGTTATTTTTTTTTTTAAATAAACTTATTTGCGCATTTAAAAACTATTGTTAATCCCAAACATCTTTTCTTATAAAAATTTTTGATATTATGAAAAATAAGGGTACTTTCCTAGTGAGCAAAATTAATACCTTTTAACATACCTCGTATACCACGCAAAAAAAATAATATTCGATGATTGCATTTTAAGTTTTAAACCAAGCAGATTTTTTTATAAAAAATATTTTTTTTGTAAAATTAATAATAAAAAATTTTCCATATGGTGCGAACTTAAGTAGACACGCTGTATAATAACTACTATTTTTCATAAAGTCCCAAAGTATGTCATTTAAGGCATGGTGTCAGATAAAATGACACAATAGGTTAGGCTAAAATGGCATATACCTTCAACAGACAATTTCAAGGATTTTATAAAATAAGTAAATAAAGTAAGTAAATTAAAAAATTTTAAACCTATTTCTATTAAAAACATTTATTATTTATAATATAATAAGGTCTGTAAATCATCTTGATTGTTCTTTAATATAACAACAAAGTTCACGGAAAATATTTTCGTTTTAGGGAGACTAAGCGCATTCAGCATGAGCCCACTTTAAACAACCTGGTTGAGTAGATTTTATTTTTACCAACCATCAAGAATAAAAGTTTTTACGTTAACGAACACGTTAAAATAGTATGTCATTTTACACTTATTACATGTGTGTCCTATTACCCGAAAACGACAATTAAGCAGACATGCTTAAATGTTGAGAGTATAAATAAACCTATAGTAGTCATATTATCAGCATACCCAAATTTTTGTGTTTTAATAAAAAAATAACAAAATTTGTAACAAAACTATGTAACTTCACCAAAATACACAACTTCTAATTGATCAGAATTATTTGGCGGTTGGTAAATTAAGGTACATGCACCAGTACGGTAATTTCGATACTAACTGCAGTGTATTATATTACATGCTCCAACACGTTTAAGAGATCGCTGCTAAGGCGAGAAATTTATAAATTATAAAGTGTGTAATTTTACCTGAATATGCCATTCTAGGCCAGTTTCCCCTATACCTCATTTAAAAATTGTTGATATATCAAAGTGTTCTAATTATACAGTAAGTACTGGGTTAATCAACTTTTCTTGCCCAGGTTTAAATATGTTTACATTTATAAAAAAAAAAATATTTTTTGTTTAAATAAAAGGTAATTTATTGCTTAATGTTAATCTGCAGTAAGCGGGAGTAGTTTAAACAGCAAAAATCCACATTTGGTACGCTTTCGGCACACAAAATATTTGCTTGCAGTAAAATTTTAATATAATTTGATATAAAAGACGATAAGTTATTTAAAAAAATATGTATTACTTACTTTACCTATTCAGTTGACTAGTCGTCAAAAGACTGGTTGTCCAAAGGACTGGTTGTTCAAAGAACCTTTTTAAAACTTTGAACTGTCTAACAGAACATGGTTTATTTGTTGTTTTTTATGCTTAGAGTATAACATTAAATTCGAACTAAGACACCATAATTTAATAAAAAATTATAATAACTTACTTATTTCTGGCAGTCCACTTAGTCGACTGGTCGATTGAGGTCGCAGTTATAACAGAAAAATAAGGACGATTGATGGCAATTATTTACCAAAAATACTAACTTACCTACAGTGTGCACATTACGCCAATACCATTTTAATTTTAAAAAATATCGCGGTTGTCCAAGGGACATATAATGGTATAGTGCAACAACTATACAGTAACTGTGTACTTAATATACAGTGTCCGAAAAGTCAACGACAATAATAAAAAGGCTGGCGAAACAACCCAAAAACATACACAAAAACTGTATTTTATATAAAAGTTAGTGCATGGTCTTAAACTGTAATAATATTACTTAATTATTTGTTAAGGTTGGACATATGGTTTAAATGGTAGAGCAAAAAGATTCAAATTTTCTTACGAACAAGTTACAAAATGGTAAAAAAAACCGTTTTTTCAAATAAATTTAACCTCTATTTAAACGCAAACTTATTGTCTTCTATGTAAGGTTTTATTTATTTACTTTTAAAATTTTAAATTACCTGTCCTAAACTTTTATAGCAATTTAAAATATAAGTTTTTGTACGGTAACTAAGTATTTTCTTATGCACATTTTTATTTATAATACATTTGTTTCATTAAAAAGCACGTTTGTGAAATTAGGGTCCTAATAAATATCCTTGCATCAAGCTTAAAGGTAGCGGTTAGATAAAAAAATTTAAATACATTTAAATTTTACAATTTTTTCAATTAATTTAAATTTGTTTAAAAAGAACTAAGTTAAAAAGGCCTAAAAAAATATCAAATTAGAATACCTAATAAGAATTTGTATAATACAACGTTAATTCAAAAAAAAAAAAAAAAGGATTATTGGAGACCATGACAGCATTTAGATTCTCATCACTTTGTATAACATAAACTATTTCACATGGGCAAACAACAAAATTTGTTAACAGATGCTCAGATCGTATCAAATTCATGAATCTATTAAATTTAACAGATTGATTTATGCAAATAATTTTTTTATCATACATGGGTAGGTAATTTAAATTCGCGTCACTCTGTACAAGATAAACTATTTTACAGAGACAAACCACAACATTTAATACCAAATGCTCAGATCGTACCAAATCCATAAATCTATTTAAACTCCTAAATTGATTTAGGCGAATTAAAATTTGTATAATGCAGAGTAATTCAAAATTTTTCAAAAATTATAAAAATCTGAATAGGAACCCATGAGTGCATTTAGATTCGCGCCACCCTGTAACACATAGACTATTTAACATGGGCAAGTAACAAAATTTGTTAACTGATGCAACGAATAACAAATTTATGAATCTAATAAAACTAGCAGATTGATTTATACAAATAAAAAACTCAAACAAATCATACAGGGTAAATTAAAAATTTCCAAAAAAAAAAAATAAAAATCTGAAAAGAAAACCATGACTGCATTTGGTTTTGCGTTACTCTGTACAAGATAAACTATTTTACATGGACAAACCACAAAATTTGATAACAAATGCTTAGATCGTAAAACATTCATAAATCTAATAAAACTTTAAGATTGATTTATGCGGATAAAAAATTTTATCATACATATATACACATATATCTGAAATTTTACAAAAAAATAAAATAAAGTCTGAATACAAGACCATGACTGCATTTAGATTTGCATCACTCTGTATAACATAAACTATTTTACATAGACAACAACAAATTTTTTTATCTTGCTCAGATCGTAACAAATTCATGAATCAATAATTAAACTAGCAGATTGATTTATGCAAACAGGATAATAAAAAAAAAAACAATCTGAATAAAAGAGTATGACTGAATTAAGATCCGCATCACTATATGTAACATGGACTATTTCACATGGGCGAACAACAAAATTTGTTAACCAATGGTCAGATTGTAACAAATTTATAAATGAATTAAAACTATTAGATTAATTTATGGGAATAAAAAAATTTATCATACAGGATAGTTTAAAATTTTCCAAAAAATAAAAATCTAAAAGGAGACCATGACTGCATTTAGATTTGCGTTACTCTGTACAAGATAAACTATTTCACGTGGACAAACCACAAAATTTGTTAACAGATGCTCAGATCGTAACAAATTTATAAATGTATTAAAACTATTAGATTAACTTATGCGTGTAAAAATTTGTATCATGCACAATAATTCAAAATTTTTCAAAAAATTCAAAAACATCTAAATAAGGAGGCCTCAATTGCATTTATATCCGCGTTACTCTGTATAACATAGACTATTTAACATGGGCAAATAACAAAATTTGTTAACAGATGCTTGGATCGTAACAAATTCATGAATCTAATAAAAATAGCAGATTCACACAACAACAAACATTTTAAAAATTCAAATAGAAGTCACTCGCGTCACTCTGTATAACATAGACTCTTTCACACGGAAAAATAACAACATTTGTTAACAGATGCTCAGATCGTAACAAATTCATGAATCTATTAAAACTATTAGATTGATTCATGCGGATATGTCAATTTCAATGTGCCGCAAATTATACGTTTTAGTTTTTATGTTATCGACATGTGCTTTTTACGAGTGGCAGTTGCCATTGCCGGACTTTATTGAATAATATTATTGCAAAATTTATTACCGGTGCCAGATGTGTGGTATTTAATCATCCCAAAGATATTAAATTTGGTTTAAAATAAAATGATGTTATTGAAATATCATTATATTTTGGCTTGCTTGTAGCCACAAAGTTCAACATAAAGCACCAATTTTTTTTTTTAATTTAATAAATATTTAATCTATTTAAAGAGACAGCGGAGTAAAGAGTATAATGCTAATATTAGGGTAATTTGAATAGCTTATCTAATTTTTACTTAAAAAACAAATTAAACTTGGCGGCCCCAGTTAATGAGACTTCTATTTGAAACAGCAATTACTTATTCATGTTAAAACATTTTATGTTTACTTATTATTATTAATTGATGTTGTCATAAGTAATTTTATAACTTTATTATATTCTTGATATACAGGGCGAATTTCGTTGAAAATGGAATGTTTCTAATTTTAAAATAAAATTTCGATCGTGGGTTATGATATCTAATATATCAAACGTATGAGCATTTGCTTACAAGTGTGAGTATTTACTTATAAAAAGTGCTGCTTTTCAGTAGCTTCAATTTTCTATAAGTAAATATACGCACTTGCAAACAAATGCTTATACGTTTGAAGTAAATCCTTCTTTATTTCTATATTATGATCAATACCTTTTACCTGTAAGAAAAAAAATTTGCTTTTTTCTATTCATATGGTACATTGGCCAGGATCTTAATTTAATATTGGATTGGGGCGCCAAAAATCTAGTCAATTTTAATGCATCCAAAACACAGACATGTTCCTAGTCGCGAAAAGAGTCATCAAATACTCATCCTCTACTTATGAGCGGCCAAGTTTTACAGAGCAAAGACACCTTTAATCTCGTGGGCGTCACATTTGAAAGTAACCTTAACTGGCATAAACACATTGTATCTATAGTCACGGCAGCTTCAAAAAAGCTTGGATTTCTCTTTTGAGCCAAAAAGTATTTTTCCGCTTTTAATTTATGCACTGTATATGTGTCCCAAATCCGACCTCCCTTAGAATATTGTTCTCATATCTGGGGCATGGCGTCCCCCACAACCCTAAGCATTCTTGATTCTATTCAAAGAAGAGCTATTTGTCTCATTAATGATCCTTCACTTACAGAAAGGCTTCCCTCTCTTGCCCATCGTCGGGCTGTGGGGGATTTATCGCTTTTTATAGGTACTTCCATGGCTTCTGCTCTGAAGAATTGTTCTGGTTAGTTCTGGTATAGTTCCTCCACTCACGGTTCCCAACAGAGAAACTCGTGGTTCCGCGCGTATGCTACCCTATACGGTCCAACTGGACCGGCCCCGAACTTCTCACTTTGTTCGTTCTTTTATCTCTAGAGTTTTTAGATTGTGGAACCTGCTGCCCGCGGAAGTCTTTCCTTCCCCCAAATCTTCAAGTATTTAAGTCACGTGTCAACAAACTCCCTCTTACCTCGCTTAAGACACCCATGGTACGTTAGTATTTAGGCTTTTAGCCTTCGTGGTTTGTCCAAAGATACAAAAAATTAAAAAAATAAAAATTTTCGTTGACTAGCCGATCTGCGCCATGTGTCAGACTGGGAACCATTTGGTCCACTTGGCAGAAGTTTCAAATGGCTTCCGGGTAGAAAAATATTTGGTAGTTAGACTAACAAATTTTAATAATAAAATATGCACTCAGCACAAAAAGTCTCCGTACACCATTTTAAGCACCATTTATTTTGTATGAATTTGTCTTAGTAGATATCACCTAAATGTGTAATATTTCCTGAATTAAGTTGTTTTCTGTTACTTGCGGTTTCACTGGAAAGCACCTAAACTTTATTATTTATAATAGGACAGCCCGTATATTATTTATTTGGATAGAAAACATCATTTCGAGTTCAATGATATTCCGCTTGCAACTTTTTGACATCTAACCTCTAAATATTTTTGGTTTTTAGTTTTTAATCTAGAATGCCATAAAATGTAATAAAACGTTAAATTTTGGACCAAAAAGTCGCGGCAAAATAAATAGTTGCAAATATTTTTCCGTAACTTCTTGGATCAAACTTTATAGTTTTATGGTATTATTGCCATAAACGCTGAATCAAAAATTGAAAATATTTATAGGTTAGATGTCAAAAAGTAGCCAGTAGGGTGTCATTGTACTCGGAATGGCATTGTCTATTTAAATAAATAAGAATATACCGTGTGTCCCACTTTAGATAGAAAAGTTATGGTTATTTCCAGCCAAACCAGAAGTAACAGAAAAAACTAAATACATCAATTTTTCTCATTTAGCTGTTATACCAAAGTACCAAATTTTATTTTTATGTTTTAAAAATTAAAAAGGTACAGAAGCTTAAAACACTAGGTATTTGGGCTTTACTTTTCAGAAACTACTGAATTGATAAAAAAACTTAAGTTTAAAGAAGAGAGAATTTAAAACCTTTTAAGATTTCCCTATTAAACTCTTTTACGTTTCTGTGGGTAAAGGGAGGGGATAACCCTAAACCAGTAAATTTTGGCACAAAAATGTGTCCCCCTAAAAATAAAAATTAACGTGTTTCAGGAATTTTTAATTAATGCACAAATAACGGAATTATAGGGTTTGGCTCGTTTTAATTAAAATGGACAGTATATAAAAAAACATGATAAAGCTTTAAATATTAACTTCCTATTTTTTTACAAATTTGGTTTGTTGGCTAATTTAATTACAAAAATACATACAAAGTAAATTGTGCTTAAAATGGTGTACTTATAAAGACTTTTGTGCTGATGGTATGTATGCGGTAAGGGGTTAACATAAAACTTAAACGTATTAACCTAAGTTCAACCCTCAAATAAAGTCAATTTTTTATTGAATCTATAAATATTTTACATACTGGGTTAGTAAAAAGTACCGCAACTTTAAAATATCTTTAAAACCGCTAAAGCTATATTTAACCAAATTTAGTATCTTAAGTGTTTTGGACATGTGGAACTAAATAGTGATATCAGCACTGTTGCCAGATTTTCCAGTTTTGTGCTACACATTTTTAGCAAAAAGTAATTTAGGGCCTAAACATCTTAAAAACCGCTAAAGCTATGTTTACAAAATTTCCTATTTTTGGGTTTTTGGCATGGTTTATTGATCAGTGAATCAGCATTGTTGCCAAGTTTTAACAGAATTTTGGTGTTGTCATATCTCGATAATTGGTAAAGATTAAATTTTGAAAATTTGGAATGTTACTTAAGCTGGCACGCTTTTTTGTTGTAAATAAAATAAATTAAGCATTTTATTTAAAATAATAAAAATATTACATGAAAAACTGTGACACCCTGTATCTTGCAAACGATCAACTTTTCGACTAAGGTAAATTACGTTAGATCGTTCTATTTTAGTCCAAGAAATGTATATTAGAATTGTGTACAGGCCTTTTTGAAACACCCTGTATATGTGGGTATATTCAATACTTGTTTTATTTAAATATTAATAAAATTTATAAAATAGGAATAATAAAGTCAACTTCTCTAGAAAAAAAAGTTTAAAAGTTATTATACAAAATTTTGCAAATTTAAAGTTATTCTTAACCTATACGCATAATCTTAAGAAATATATTGCCAAGGATAAACAATGATAATACTTTTAAAAAATTAGTAAAATACTTTTAGCACGAGAAATTGACAGTTATTTTTATTAAAAGGAAACCTTAATTTCAAGTATAAATACTGGATAACTACAAGAAACAAGGTTGTAAATTATATTTTGTGTTAAAATTAATTTGTTTATATATATTAATAAGCCAAAATTTTAATTTAAATCGCATTAAAGCAAAGTCACATACATCTTAACCTAAAGTGAAGTACAATTTTTAATTCAATTGGGTTAGTGAATTTTTATTGATCAATAAGTGTCTAGCCAACTTATCAAAAATTTAAAAACACCCAGGATTTTCAAAACAAATCTTTCAAGCTATAATTTACTTCAACCCCTAAATTTATTTCAAAAATCAAAGCCTAGAATGTGCGGCCAAATTTGTTCCATCTCTTTTAGTTTCCGCAATACTTCGCATGGACATCAAAAAGGCACCAACCTGTATAAAATATTTTAATTAACATATTAAAATACCCTACAGAGAAAAACTACACAACCAACCTATTCAGCCAATTGTTTTTACCACAGACCCGAGTTCAAAAGTTTTATTACAGAGCCTGATCACCCATGTCGGAGCCCTAGACAATGCAATTGTCAGTGTTTCTCTTTAATAAAATTTAAAAACAAAAATAAATATATTCCTTTTAATAAAATTAGCAAAAAAAAGGTCATTATCTATACAAATATTCAAATTTAATTTAAACCTCAGAAAATATATTAAACATTTTTTTCTGGTTGCGCAGGGCCCCTAGGCCAACCTTGCCTTATGAATTTTTTGACCCTGGTTCTATATTAGAACTTGTAGTGTAGGTACATAATTTTTTTGAATAAAATAAAGATATTTTTCATGTTTGGATATTTAAAATAAATCTTAACCAGAACAAAAAACAAAAACAACTTTTTACCATTACATTTTTTTGCTCATTTTATTTTACTAATTTTTGTTTAATTTTAATTAAGTAAAAAACCAATTAAAAAAATTCTGCAGTTACCGTATGTCAAGAAAATGTAAGGTTGCAGACTATTTTTTTGGCCTGTAATTGTCGAAAGGGGCTCGCATAATTGAATTATGTAAAATACCATGGAAAAGACAAAATTATTGTTTCTAAAGGGGTGAGGACATTTTTTGCTCCTTAACTAGGACAAAAAGGACCTCGCGGATACAACTTTGCACTTTGCCTACGCCTAAATGGCCTTGCAGAAAAGGTAATAAACTTTTTTTTGGTCCCCAATATTCGATCATTTGTCGCTATCGGGCCTTGCGAGTTCGACTTCGCCTACGCCTGATTTTGCTTTCGCAACGCCACTGCTTGGCAATATACATTGAATACTTTTTAACAATTTTTTGTGGCTTTTTTATTTTACAATACTGCAGTATATTTACTTAAAAAAATTGCAGGACTTACCAATAGCTAGCAGTACACACCATTAATTCCGACGATTATCAGTCAATTATGTAATGTAAAAAGTTAGAACTAAATGTATAACATAACTTCACGATGTCTTCCGCGATTGTTAAAATTAGGCTCCCTATGTCCAAAAGTCTTTGGGATACTTCTCCAACCTTTATCTAGCTGGTTCTAGCCTTCGATCAAAAAAACGTTCTTGATAAATAGCTTTGTAAAATTGCAATAAGCTTTTTTGTAAATAATAAGTATATCGTGATAGGTACTCGTCTACCGAAGACATACAACGTGCACGAACTGATACGGTAATACATACTAAAAATATAATTTCCAATCAAAGTAAACCCTTTTTGCCTTTGGGTATGCAAGAAACTATCGAACAGTTTTTCCCGATGTAGGTACTTAAGTTTTTGGCTGCTCATACGATGTCTCAGTCTGTCGGGTCAGGAGTTCGACGTTGCCAAATTCTGTAAAAGATTTTGTTTGTCTTTCTTGGGAAAAATGTATTTAATAAGCAAAAAAAATGTTAAAAAATCACAGTGAATACATACCCATAAGTTACCTGTTGACACCTGGTTGGCAGGTATTATGCGCAAGAAATAAGTAGCCAACCATGTTGTGGCCTTCTATTCTACATACTATAAACTTTCCATTCATATAATTTTAAAAAATAAAACTTGTGATGGTATTTATGTCAAATATTTTAACTTTAAAAATTTTATTTACACTATATTAGTTTAAGGTATGGTTTAACAACCTTATGGGAATTTATTTATTGATAACTTTTATTGGTAAAAAAAAGAAAAGATATTATCAGAAAAACGGATAAGGGGTCCATTTATATTAGGATGTCCGTTATTTACGAAATCGTTTTTTTAGCGATCTAAGCTTTAAGTTTATAGGCTATAAACATATATCCAATGCAAAAAAAATTGTAGATCGGCAAATTTTACATCAGAATATGCGATAAGTACATTTTTCCATCAATTTGTGCCGGAGAAAAAAACAAAAGAAAAAAGTAAAAAAATCCCATGTTATTTAAATTTTAAAAGCAACATGATTTCGGCATGCTTTAAATCAGAAATAGAGAGTTTTTTTCTATTGGATATAATTTTTTTAGACTATAAACTAACAGTTTAGGAGGCGATCGCTAAAAATCGATTTGGGAAATAACGGACACCATAATATATTTAGACGGAGACTATACCAGAAATCGTTATTCGTTAGTTCAATTATTAGCTTTTGCTTGACTTCGGTTTAATACTTAATAATACAAATGCTATACAGGTTCAGTTAAATAATATAACACATAGGAAATGTGAAGAAAAGAGACAATCTAACTAAATACCAGCATGTAAACAGGCGTGAATCATAGTGCTTGTTTTGTTATTTTATTGCCGGCTGATGAACCAAAACGCATTGCTCATATTGTATAGTCTCATTTTGAAAATTAATGGTGCTTACAACAAAGTGTTTCTGCTTTTAAACTTTGGCAGCACCAGTTCAAATTCACATTGCGCAGCGTAATATTTTATTTTGGTCCCAGGATATCTTTTGCCCCGGTTTTAATACTGAAAAGTTATATTTAAGTGTACGCCTCTGTGGTAAGACTAATTTAACTGCCTGCTTTTGTCTCAATAGAGACATTTTGCACCTCTTAAAATAACAGACTTTTTAAGTGTCCTTATGGTTATCGTTATTAAGCATAACGATTACGGCAGCAGTTCTGAACAGAGATTTTGCAGCCTCTTTAAAAAAATTATCTTGCATCTGCGTCTTTGACACATAACCTTATTTTTGCCTGTGGTTCACCGATTTTAAAATTAACGAAAAGTAAGTTCTTTAGAGTACAGTTCTTTTGATTTCATTTTTTAAAGCTGGATGTAAACAATACAGTATAAGGAAAAAAGCAAAACACAAAAATTAGGGTTAGGTTTGGTAGTAGAATAAAAAGCATGTGTGCCAAATTGTAACATGTAAATTAATAACTGATTAAAAACATCCTTAAAAGTGCAAGCACAAGAATAAATATATTAACCAGAAGGATATCTCTTTTACCTTGAGCGGAGCAGGCTGTGACCTTCGAGGGCTACTAAACCGAAATTCTAAACCGAAATTGCCAGTGCAGTAGTGAAAGGCGAAGCAACGACTCGGTAACGGTCAATGTATTTTACTTCTTAAATGAGGCTTTGTCAATGTTTGAAAATTTGAAAGTATTTAATGATCTAAATGAAGATGTTACGAAAAAATGAAATTTATTACTGGTTTTAAAATTAGTATTAATTCTATTATCAATTTATGGAATTTACTTCAAACAAAAAAAGCTCATTTTCTTTTTACTAGACGACTAAATCAGGATCCATTGGAAATTTTTTTGGCATTATAAGACAGCAAAATACAAATTGCGTCAATCCAACTGCAAGACAATTCCAAACAAGTTTTAGAAAAGTTTTTTGTGTCATATTGCTTAACTCTGGCACAGAAAACTGTGAAAATGATATGAATAATTTGCTTCTAAGAGTATCCGATGTAATTAAACAGAATGATAATTTTCCTATTATTAAACCTCCAACAGTGTCAGAAAGAGCGGATATACCAATTATTATTGACACAAGTTACCAAAAAGATACACTGCTAGAAACTAATTTCGTAAGATATTTTGCTGGATATCTAATTAAAAAATGTTTAGCTGTACAGGGTGTCCAGTTTTCGTGTGTTTTCATATACCAGCTCCCTTACTATAAAAGATAGAAAGATGGGGTTTGCGGCTTACTGTCCTATTTTTTTATGAAACTTACATTGCCGCAAACGAAATTTTCATAGCCCCCTTTGTTTCTGACATACAGGGCGATTTTGAAAATTTGTCATTTTTGACGGTCCCCTGTATCTCGATTATTTGGTAACTTTTCAATAAAGTGAAAATGGATTGTTATAGAGTTTTTTACGTAGAATTCATTGGCGTAGGTAGTTTTTTTCTAAAAAGTTTTGTTTTTGAGTTACGACCCAAACTTATGTTTTTTTAAATGGGACACCCTATATATTATTTTTTTATCTTTTTCGCTCTTTTACACGCTTTTCAAAAATATATAATAGTCCATATTTATTTTTTTAAAAAAGGAAAATTTTTACATTTTTGTAAAATTTATCATTTTTCGTATAGAAGGCTATGCCCGCAAATCAAAACAAAATTAACAACATCATTTTTATTATAACAACTCTATATTAATACATAATAACTAAGCAACATTAAAAGAAAATAACATATTAATTTATTTTTATTTAGTTTAATTACAAAAATTGCTCGAATTGGGCTCCGTTGTGTTCCAAACATTTTTGACATACTTTTTCAATTTTTCGCAATCCATTTAATAAAGTAATAGGCCTACCCTGCAAAAGCCTAAACGCTTGATGTGTAGCTTCTCGAAGTTGATCAATATTGTGGTATTGCCTCATATATATTTGATTTTTCATATATCCCCATAAAAAAATCCAAAACAGAAAGATCTGGGGATCTTGGGGGCCACCTGACTGGTCCATTCGTACCAATCCATTTATCTGGAAATGTTGTGTCTAAATATTCTCTCACTATTTGAGCATTGTGACTTGGAGCGCCATCTTGCTGGTAATAAATATTATTTAGATCGGCCAAAGGAACATCCTCTAATATTTCCATTAGTGTATCTTGCATTATTTCTAGATGTCTATTTCCGGTTAGCGTTCCTTCATAGATAAAATACTTAATTTTAGGACCAAAAATAAAGCATGACACGCTAAATCCAAACCGACCTTGACGTTCTCGAGGAAATGTTACATATTGGTTCGTTTGGGACCAGTACCTTGAATTGTTTCGGTTTAGAATACCAGAACTAGTAAAATAAGCCTCGTCTGACCACACCACCTTTCTTTCAAAATTTGCATTTTCCTGCAACATTTGTAGGTACCAATTGCAAAAAACTACCCTACGTTCTGCATCACCGGGATGCAAATGCTGGACAAGATGGTATTTGTATGGTCTAAACTTATGTTTCTTTAGTACTAACTGAGTTTTTGATTTTTTAACCCCAACTTCGTCATATATTTTTCTGCATGATATGGATGGTTGTACCGCGACAGAAGCCAAAACATTTATTTCATTTTCTTCCCTGTTTTCCTTGTTGTAAAAATTAGGCCTGGGTTTTTAAAAGATCCGTGTTCAATGAGATTGGCTTTGATATTATGAAATATTCTTTTATCGGGTTGATGTCTTTCTGGATACCTACGAAATAATTAGATATGTAACAACAAGCTAGATAGATAGATAATGATTAAGATTTTTATATTTGTTATGAATATTAATGTTACATATCAATTTTTTTGTTAATGCTGAATATTACCAATGTCAAAATCTATTCAAATCATCCGATATGCTCACATTATAATAAAAACATCCTATAATATATCATTGTTGAGAAGGCTACTTCTTAACCTATAGGCATATAATATACTGTTAAACCTTACCGATTAAAATAAAGCTCCGAGGCTGCGTTGGCGTCTTCATTAGCTTGGATAAAACAAACATACATATCGTGTTTTTCATAATTCTCATATCTATTATTTTCTGCCATGTTAAACAATTTTTCACAAAAATAATAAAGTAAACTTCCACATAACAAAAATCCAAATCAAACAAATAACAGTACTATTTGACAACAATAACAATCCATAATGGCGCATTTACAGAATTTTGTTTTTGTCATGGCTATCCGTGATTGACCATCGGAAAATGATAAATTTTACAAAAATGTTAAAATTTTCCATTTAAAAAAAAAATAAATATGGACTATTATATATTTTTGAAAAGCCTGTAAAAGGGGGAATAAGATAAAAAAATAATATATAGGGTGTCCCATTTAAAAAAACATAAGTTTGGGCCGTAACTCAAAAACAAAACTTTTTAGAAAAAAACTACCTACGCCACTGAATTCTACGTAAAAACTCTATAACAATCCATTTTCACTTTATTGAAAAGTTACCAAATAATCGAGATACAGGGGACCGTCAAAAATGACAAATTTTCAAAATCGCCCTGTATGTCAGAAACAAAGGGGGCTATGAAAATTTCGTTTGCGGCAATGAAAGTTTCATAAAAAAATAGGACAGTAAGCCGCAAACCCCATCTTTCTATCTTTTATAGTAAGGGAGCTGGTATATGAAAACACACGAAAACTGGACACCCTGTACATTCTTGCGAAATTTGTGAGGCATATTCAAAGGCATATCAAGATCTAGATGTTACCATAAAGCATATAAAAATGCTAATTTAGACGTATTTGGAAATTTGAATATGCCTCACAATGACTTCGTAAAGTTTATTTCATTATTAGAAACTTTATTTCAAATAAATTTTGAAAGTATTGTAATACAAAAAAATTAATTCAAAAGTTTAAAAATATCTGCAAAAATACTAGTTTTTTACATCCTTGTGAAAATTTTCCAATTAATTATTTAATTAAATTATTTGGTAGAGTTAGATTATTCCATACACTCAAATGTATAAACAAGAATTTCAAAAATGTTAAAAATAGAAAAATTGTCATATGGAAAAATAAATAGACACTTGTGTAAATTATACAATACATATTTTAAAAAACTGAAGCGTATCCAGAGTAAATATTATGATAGAAATGTCTTTTTTTTACATAATTTATTTTCAAGTTTTTAGTTTTGTTGTTAGTTGATACTTCTCATTCTATTGAGTTCGCCTTACTATAACTAACCAGAACTAACCAACGATTCTATATTGAAGTAGTTGTGGAAAATATGTAATTCGCCATTTTGCAACAGCGTCCATCTTGAATTTTATTTTTTTATAGTGAGCTCTATTCTACCAACCAAGCCCTTTCATTTGATACCCATATTGAGGTAGTTGTGAGAAAAAAATGTAATCCGCCATTTTGTGGCGGCGGCCATCTTGATTTTTTTTTTTTACAGTGAGCTCTATTCTACCAACCAAACCCTTTCATTTGATACCCATATTGAGGTAGTTGTGAGAAAAATATGTAATCCGCCGTTTTGTGGCGGCGGCCATTTTGGATTTTAATTTTTTTATAGTGGGTTCTATTCTACCAATCAAGCCCTTCCATTTGATACCCATATTGAGGTATTTGTGAAAAAATATATAATCCGCCATTTTGTGGCGGCGGCCATCTTGGATTTTATTTTTTTATAGTGGGTTCTATTCTACCAATAAAGCCCTTTAATTTGATACCCATATTGAGGTTGTAGTAAAGCAATATGTAATCCGCCATTTTGTATCGGCGGCCATGTTGGATTTACAATCATAAAGAATATGTTATATTGTATTGTCATCAAGACTAAGGAAGTGTACCAAATTTCAGATCGATCGGTCGTCAGGAAGGGGGTCAAATTTCTATTACTAGATTTGACCCAAAAAATAATTCCAAATAAATAACAAACAGGTCAAGTAAAACCGTTTAAAAAGAGTTTTTTACATCCTTGTGAACAATTTCCAATTAGTTATTTAATTAAATGGTTTGTTACAGTTAGACTATTCCATACCCTCAAATGGATAAATAGAAACTTCAAAAATATGAAAAATAAAAAATTGTCATATGCGAAAATAAATAGACACATTTCATAATAATTATTAATATATCTCAATACGACATATTATTAAAGCATCTGTTTTATTTGATTGCATAGATGTTATAAAATGCATTATAATAATATTAAAATATATTTTTAAGAGATAGGCGCCTAAACATGTTAATTTCTTAGGTACGCTCATGAAACGCCTGCAAAATATGCAGTTCGAGGTCATGAGACGCGCTAGGAGACATCAAAGAAGCCGCCTTCGAGATATCCTTCTGGTTAATATATTTATTCTTGTGGTGCAAGTATGTTTTAATTGCTTAACATTATTTTATTTTTCTTACTGCTACGGGCTTTTCGTTAATTAAAGCCTATGTATCCATGATATTTTAATTAATACGGCATTCAAATTTCAACCTTCTTAAATAATTGATATTAAAATTCCTACAATTCGGCAACCACGCAGCTTAACAATAACAATAACGATAACGATAACCTCTTCGGTATTTATCTGTAATTAAAGGAGTCCGTTATGGTTAATAACGATAACGAATCATGTTTACGTTACTGCGCAGTCTCAGAATTACGTTAACCACAACGGAAATAAGAGGTGCAAAATGTCTCTAATGAAGGCACATCGGCGATTTTCACACTATGAAAATCTTAGTATTTATTTATTTATATTTTTCAAGAAAAATTCTTACGACGCTGACTAGTCTATGATAAAACCACTTTTATCCACTTAGAATGTACCTACATAAAAAGGAGATACTAGGACCCGCCAAAGCAAAAAAATTTTTGAAAGAGTCCAGTGTTACAATAGATAAGTTTTTTTTGCAATTTGCTCTTGTTTTTGTAAGTAATTTGACTTTATATGGATTAAGGACATATAACCAATATTTAGTAAAAGTAAGGGTATTTATATATACCTTCGATTTTAGCTGTTTTACAAAGGTTTAGTAAATGTATTTTTGGCATTATTCATAACATTTTTTAAAAGGGAAAGTGGCAAAAATTTTAAAAATAAAATTAGTCGGTAATACATTATTGTTTTCTAACTCGATCTAATTCCGGCTTATTGAGCCGAAAATGCAAATAATAGCTACTGTTTTCAATAATCTTTTTTAATATCTAAAATTAAAAAAAATATTTTGTGTTGGCACAAGAAGAAAATGCTATAAAAAAATTTAAAATCTATTACCGGTCTATAGGCCGATGATAATAAATTTGGGGTAAAAATGTCTTCTATTTTACATAGCTTTAGCGAGTATACTTACAAAATAATATACCATTATAAATACTTTTTAAAGGCAAGATTTAACAAAGTTTAATTTTTTTTATTTTGATTGATTAAATTATTAGACAAATTTTTTACCAAAAAAATTAATTAGAAATAAAAGTTGAGTAAATCGCAAACATGAAATAGGGCGGTGATACATTATTATTTTTCATCTTAATGTAATTTTGGCACGTTGCCAAACCAAAGGTAAATTAAGGTTATTTTAAATTTGTTTGTTGCGTCTCTTTGACAAATATTCATTAAATATGGGCAAAATATATAATACTTGTTTATGTACTCACTTGTTATCAAAATTGTTACAGAGTGACTCCTGTTCATCATTATTAATCTATTTATGGGAACATTTTAAACACCATTTAAAAATTTATTTTTTTCTAAAAAAAAACAAAATTTATTTTAAAATTGAGTACCAAAAAAAAACCTTTTATGTCGCAATATTAGACGAATTTATTGAGTACCAAAGAATAAACATAAATTTAAAGGAAAAAACATATTTAAAAAAACCGGAAAATTTAGAAAAAAGAAAATATATCTATTAAAGTGGTGAGAATAAAATAAGGAAAAAAAAATTAATCAGTTCTAAGAGAGCATTACAAAATAAGACCTATAATACTTTCATGGAAGTGACGGAATATGGAACAACTTAAAAAAATGATAAAAGTATTTAAAAAAATAAAATATTATTAAATACGGCCAAAAATATTGTCTAGATTTAATTCAAAATAGTTTTAAACTTGTTTTATATTACACTGATAGAAAAATTGAGAGTTAATGAAGGTGGCTTTCTCATGAAACTGCGATTTTGTATAATTTAAATTAAAGTGCCTTTGAAAAGAGGGAAACCAAAAAAACAGACATTAAATTCCAAGGGGGAAGTGTATCCTGATCAATAAGAAATTCAACTCCTCATATCTGAGAATTTTTTGACGTGGCTGTCACAAAATTACATTGCTTTGACAATACGAAAACATAATATTCTAATAGACCAGGAGATAAAAAATGTTTGATTATCCCAGATTTTATTACGCACGATAGTACAAAACATTAAAATTTAGTTAAGGAACTGTTGGTGTATAAGTCCCTTTTTTTCTTAAAAAGTTTTTGACGTTGCTGTCAAAAATTACATTGTTTTAACAACATCAAAACATAATGTTCTAATAGATTAGGAGAATCTTATTTTTTTTTAGAGCAACGCTGCATAATTTATTTAACTTTTTTAAATAGGATTTTAAAAACATACGTTAGTAAAAAACCATATCTGTTTCTTTTTATTTTCTTACTATAAAACACAAACATTTGTAATAGGCTGGTATTAGATTAAGTTTAGGCCGGCGTAAGATTAAAATATTTTTGGATAGGCCGATGGCAAAAAGTGACAAATTATTTTGAAATAAATATTTTTGAAAGTTAAAATACTATTTTTGTTTGTTTTCTTATTTAAATAGATAAAAAAATTCTCCACATATCTTGTAAAATAATCAATTTAAAAATAAAAAATGTTTACACTAATCTTAGTAGATAAACCTAAAGTTTCCTTAACTAGGCCGATAATACCCCTTTCTACCATAAAAACAGGTTTTTCTGGACGTCCTGTTACCATTTGGACAATTTTTATATTATTTGGTTTTTGTTATATAGTTACTCAATAAATTAAAATTATATTGTAAATAAGTTAAAATTGCTTGGTATATTTATTTGAAAATTATAATAATATATAGGAAAAGAAAAATAAATATCCAGTTTTTACCAATAAATAAAGTAAATAAACATATTTTATTATTTTATAATTACACAAAAAAAACACGTAGTATGATTAATATAAAAAAAGGATAAAGGTATAAAATGTTTAGTAAACATTTAATTTTTTTGTATTTTCCTTTTAATATATTTGTAAAGCAAACAAATTAGCTTTTAATTAAAAAAGCATATTTTGTACTTCTTAAAGCTAACAATAATTACTAACACCAACTCATGTTTTAAATTTAATCTAAAAAGATAAAAATAAT
The DNA here is from genome assembly GCA_014170235.1 of Listronotus bonariensis. Lineage (NCBI taxonomy): Eukaryota > Metazoa > Arthropoda > Insecta > Coleoptera > Curculionidae > Listronotus > Listronotus bonariensis. The sequence continues at coordinate 21,067 of JACEGR010003356.1, forward strand.
AAGTATACAATGCATTTTTTTAATGTTTGATTTCTTGAAAGGTTTAATCTAAAACATTTAAACTCTAGGATATAAAAGTGATGGATAAATACCACTTTGTCAAGTTAAATTCACAAATTAAAGTTTCAAGATGGCTGTTGGCAAAAGGGGGCTTTGTGGCACCTTAGTTTAAAACTTTTAGGGAGTATTTTATAACCCTAGAATATAAAGTCAATACTGTTACCTAGTACAAAATGGTGATACTTACTTAAATACTTTTAGAAATCAAGCTCTTTTTAATATCTCTTTAATGGTGATATAATGATTTGGATGTTTCATAAAAAAATATTTACATTTTGTGCGACCCTGTATATTATTACTGGTATCACCATTAAACAGAACTTTTAAAAAACTTTAAGAAAATACCACTTTTAATACATCTAACTTTATTACTTAACTACAATGGCTATTCAAATCAGGTATTTCGGTGTTAACGTTTAAAAGAAATGTACCCAATAAAACAATAAATTTAAATTTAACTTTTATTAAAGTCGGTAGGTACCCTGTTTTAATTTAAAAAGAAAAATAAATATTTTTATGTAGATTAGGGTATTAGATCAAACAAAAATAAAACCACTGGTTCAGTGTTCTTAGCAAAAAAAACCAAACATAAATTACATTAGGGGAAAAAGAAATACATAAAATATTCTATTTTAAATTCACATTAAAAAGAACATACATAAATTACTTGTTTTATTTCCACTGGCTTCTTTTTCCGTAGATAATAAATCTCCATAATAATTATTTCCATTAAAAAATGTACTATAAAGTTAGGTCTAAAATAATTATACAAACTGTGGAAAAAATAAAAAGCCCTAAACAGCATTTAAACTTTATGCTAAATTGCAAATTTGGATAAAAAGAAATGTTATATTTATGACTCTAAAATAGTGTCCGATCAAAAATTCGGTTTTGGTTTCGGCCAATTTTGGTCAAAAAATCAAGTTTTGGCGGCAGTTTTGGTTTCGGCCAAAAGGTCGCCGAAACTCTTGCCTAACTTCGTTATTCGCAACGCTTTCTTTATTTGTAAAAAGTTTTAAAAAATAATTATGTTTTTTAAAAAATAATTGAAACAAAATAATTACACAGTATTTTCATTTCATGTTCCTAATTCATGTAGAATAATGGAAAAAACGTCCTAAATTTCAGAAATTTAAGGCATTTTATACTTGACCACGTGTGTTTTGGTTTTGGTTTCGGCCGAAACTGAAGCCACGGAAGAACACTCGGTTTCAGTTTCGGTTTCGGCCGGAGAACCAGTTTGGTCGTACTCTACTTTTTGATAATGTAGGGGAAGTCCGGGATGACCCACTCGTCAAAGCAAATTTGAATATTGTAAAGTCTAAGTTACATATACATTGTTCTTTATAAAAACGGTGTTGATTGCTTATATCTATTGTTTCTGTTAAGTCATTTTTAGTAAAAGCCTTACGTTTTAAACACTCTACCATACCCGATAGGTTAGATAACTCCGCCCACCTAGGGTGTACAAGCCCGCCTACTAATTTAAATATTTTTTACCATAAAAAAACATTTTTTAATAAATTTACACATATAACCAGTTATTTGATATTTATTATAGGTCCTAGGTATTCAGATATTTCTAAATAAAAGAAAATATATACAGTGCATTTCAGTTAGAACGAGCCACCATTAATAATTCTGTTATTTGTACACTAATAAAAAATCTTGAAACAAGTCAATTTTTATTTTTAGGGGGCAGATTTTTGTGTCAGAATTTACTTGTTTAGGGTTATTCCCTACCCTCACTAACACAAACGTCAAAAAGTTTTAATGGGAAAGGGGTCAGGTAGTACATCATTTTAAAGCTCCTGACGACTACTTTATAACAATCAATCAATCAATCAATCAATAAATTTATTTTTCAGTTAAAAAGTACATACTAACCCTAGAATATAAAGTTAATATTTTTACCTACAACAAAATAACGGAACTTTAAATATTACCCAAATACCTGATTGGGATCGCTGTATTTCTGAAACTAATAAAGTTAGATGTTTCTAATGTGGTTTTTGCTTAAAGCTCTTTTAAAAAAATTTATTGGTAATACTGGTGATAATATACAGGGTAGGATAAAAGTGTATATTTTTTTAATGAAGCCCTTTGTATATTACCAATAACAAGATCTTTAAAAAATCTTACTTTATTAGTTTCGGAAATTTGACCATCCCAATCAGGTATTTGGGTAATTTTTAAAATACCGCCATTTTGTAGTAGGTGAAGATATTGATTTTATATTCTAGGGTTATAAAGTTCTCGTAAGGAGCTTTACAATGATGTACCACTTGACCCCCTTCCCCATTTAAACTTTTTGATGTTTGTGTTGGTGGGGGAAGAAAGGAATACGTTAATTTTGACACAAAAATATGTCCCCCTAAAGACAAAAATTTACGTGTTTTAGGATTTTTTATAAGTGTACAAATAACCAAATTTTGGGGTGTGGCTTGTTTTAATTGGAATGCACTTATATATGGCGGGAAAATAAAATGTTCTAAGGGCCTTATTTGATCACTTGCAAGATATTTTTCAGCTTAAATATTGTTTAACTTTTAGTACAATGTTAAACTTGCATTTGGAACCGAAGCCGACCTTTTTAAAAGTAACTTAAATAAAATTAAACTTTGACACCCTGTATCTTGCAAATGATCAATTTAAGGTAAATTGGGTTAAATAATCGTATTTTTGTTCAAGGAATTTGTGCTGGCATTTGTACAAACCTTTTAGAGACACCCTTTATATGTTGATAGTATAAAAGTTTTAAAAAAGTTTTAAAGAGAAAGCTTATTTTAATTTTTTAGTGCCTTTCAAAAAAATTGTTTTAAAAATATTATTTTCTATTTAAATTTCACCTTAAAATATAATCAAATAGATATGCTTCAAGGAACCAAGATTTTCGGCTCTTGTTAGGACTCGCTGTAACATAAAGGGGTCTCAGATGCCTTTTGGTCCAGCAAAACCATAGGCATAGACTTATGCCCAAGTGGATGTAAATTATAATCTGTTATCTAGATACCTATCTATTTTAGATAATTTATAGAAATTCCCGTTATCTAACTAACTGGTATTGGACAGGATGTGATAAACTAAGTAAAAATTTAAATTATTGTTAAAATAACATTGGTTAAAATTAAATATTGTGTAGTTTTAAATAATTATAACTAAAATAATAAAGGGAAACAAAATGCTAGTAAACATTACATTACATTTTCTTTTATTAACCATAGCCCAATATTTTTGTCATAATTAATTAAACATTATTACAAAACACATTTTTTTTTGATTTTAATTTTAATAAGCAGATTGAAAAGAAACTATTTTAATATAAAATTTTTAAAAATAATAAATTTTATTATGTTCTTATTTTTATTATTTAATATAATCAGTGATTCTGTAAAAAGAACCATTATTTTTAAAGCCGTGTTGAATTTAAAAATGTTTTTCCGTCTAGAGGAATAGTATAATATTTGGGGGAGAGGACACTTTTACCAAAAAAAAAAAATAGCGCCAAAAAAGGCTCTTATGTTTAAAAACCAAAGAAACAACTACTTCAAGATAGCACCAAATTTAATTTGCTAAATAACCCCGAGGGGAGGGGATTTTTTTTCTCCGGGGGAAATCCGCCCGGGCCATCCTCTTAAATTAACGCTGTTTTAAAGTCATACATAAAAAAATCTGAAAAATATACGTTTACGTTACTGTTAAAATAAATAAATAATTGCTATATTGATTTAAAAATGTATTAAACATTTTGGCGGAGTCCCTATACAAAAAAAAGTTTTTTTAATTGTAGCGTTTGAACTGTGGGGCAATGCTCACTGTTATTTCTAACGTTTAAAAAAATGTTAACAAAAGCATAAAAAAGAAAACTATTGTATTTATTTTTTAGAAAGGTTTTGGAAAAAAGGCATGGCGATGTAATTTCTAAAATTATTAAGTTTTCTTAGTGTACCATTTCGTTCTAATATTACCGGTAGGCTCATTTTTTTTATTTTAGTTAGGTCTAAAAGTTAATTTGGTTATTGTTTTTTGTTTCTGACGTAAAAGTTTATGGTGAAAATTATTAAAAGAATTAAGGACATTTACCATTTGATCCTCAGGTACTGCAGTAAGACAGTCATAAACGTATCTTTTAAAGAATAATATTCCTGTATTTATAATATTTAAAACACTTTCTTTAAGATATTTCATAACTAATTGCGCGATTGTGAAAGAGATGGGTTCTCCCATTGCACAGCCATCCAATTGCTGGTAAAATATGTTTTGGAATTAAAAATAGTCGTTATCAAATTTTGATTGAAGGCTTCCAATAATTTTTTTAAATTTAAGCTACTGTGTTCTTTTAAAAGATTCCATTTTTCTTTAACTATTTGGTCTATTAGTTCATTTGAAATGTTTGTATACAGCGACACGACGTCAAGGGATATAAGTTTATAGTTTCTTGAAACTTTAACGTTGTTTATAAAATCTTTAAAACTAAAAGAATCTTTTATATAGTAGTTGTATTTAGCTGTAATATTAGAGATTACTTGGCTTAAATATTGGGATAATTTGTAAAATGGCGATTGGATGCTGAAAACAATAGGTCTCAGGGGATTGTTGGGCTTATGCAGCTTAGGTTATCCATATATTTTGGGTGAGATGGCGTTAGGTATCAGTAGTTTTTTGGATTGTGCTTTAGATATTAGTTTTTTAAAGCATTTTTTTATTAAGTTGTTATTTTTAGTTTGGAAAGTTTTGGTAGGTTCTCGCGATACTTACTCGAATTATATGTTTTACTTCGTTTGGTTTAATATCTATGGCGGACTCTATACTACGATGTATTGGGTGGTAGGCAAGTGATTTCCTTAAACAATAGGTAAAGAAAAACCTTTCCAAGGCCAAAACTTCAGCAACTTCCTTTGGTATTTGTTTATCATAGATGTTTTCTAATTAATAGAATGTTTTTTTCTTGCGATATTAATTTTGAAAGTTTCTTTCGATCTTTTGATTTAATGTTCCAAAGACTTTTTCATTTCTCCTAGTTTCACAGTGTATAAAATTCCCAAAGACGTTTAAGGGTAAAATTTGTTTTAATTCTGATGTTATTTTTTAAAATTCAGCATTTAAACTATTAATGGTTTTTGTGACCTCTGTAATAGTAAGATTTAAAATTTTTTGTTTTGTGTTATTTATGAGAGAATTAAATTTATTTTCGAGGTACATACCTGTAACAGCAATGTGTGACACATTAAAATTTAAGAACACTATCAGTTTTTCTGTTTTAAACGTTTATTTAATGTTTTCGGTAAGTTTTTTATTTTTTCAGTACATTTCACGCCACAGGTAGGATCTTATTTCTTCAACGATTGTCGAGTTAGAAATTGCATTTTAAACCCTTGCAATATTTAATTTATTTATCTTTCTTAAACCAATAATTATTTATTTATTTTTCTTGGGTATGGGTGTTTTTGTTAACCCATTTATGGCCAAGGATAGAAATAAAACTTAAAATTTTTAAATTATATATTTTAATTATGCAAACACATTACAGAAACACATATGTGACGTCAAAAAATAAATAAATCTGCTACTTTATGAAATAAGTGGTGTTGCGTAAACGCATCAACGGCCTATAATGTTAAGTGATATTGCCGAAAACAGTCTGCGTGTAAATAAATAGTGCAACGCTCACAAATATAAATTGTTTGACTTCTACATACACGACATCTTCTTCGGGAGTCAGTTCTACTGATTACATGTCCAGAGTGATCAACCCTAACTTCACTGGGTGGTTCTAATGGAAGTGGTCTAGTGACAAAGTTCTTTGTTTTTAATAAGCGTACGGCGATAAATGATTTAAAATTCAGTTGTGACATTTTATTGTGATTCACCGTGTTGTAGAGTTTCCAGGAATTGACAAGAGTACTGTCTATTGTATTTATAAATAGTGACCACCACCATTTTTTACCCATCACACCGATTCTATAGTTTGCCACGCCATTATCATGCAAATCTACCCCTCCCATGTATTTATTATATGTTGAAATTACAGCTGGTTGTGGAATTGACACTTCTTTTTCAATTTTCTATCATATCTTTTGGCAGAAGAAAGTGGTTCTACATGATAATGGGTACTAATTGCCATGACAATGGAATTATCGTTCCATTTTACTAATGAAATTTGTGTGGATTCATCAAATTGTGAATCATAGGTGCCTCTTTCTTGTTTTGAAATCACTTTACTTGAAACCAAAGGACAATTATTGGTTCTGTTCTCGCGAATCGTTCCTGTAGCAAAAAACCTTTAGTTTTCAAAAGAGATAAGAGCTTGTAGGACGAAAAAAGTTATCAAAAAAGACGTTATGGTTTTGCGGATTTTTCACAATTGACAAAAGTTCAAGAACTACAGTCGCACCAAGTCCAATATCACTTTTATTTTGTGCTGCTCCCGCATAAGGAATGAACTTGTAGAGGTATCCACTCGAAGAACAAATGCACCAAAGCTTAAAACCAAAACGCACAGGCTTGCCTTTTATATACATCTTACAGGAATGGCGTCCAAAATAAGGAACCATTTGCTCATCAATAGATAAGTTGAATGAAAAAATGCCAAACTGTAAGAATTTTTCATTCATTGTATCAAAAAAAGGGCGAAGTTTTGTGTACTTGTCTGCTTTATCCAGATTATTATTATCACTCAAGTGTAGATTTCGCTTTATCGATCTGAACTTATTCCTACTCATGCAGTCCCTGACAATATTCACAGTTTTGTCCTCATCTAAAGACCAATACATAACTGTCTGGGGTAAGCTGTGATATCCAGACAAAATTAGGATCCCAAGAAAATTCAACAGTTCTTCTCGTGATAGATGAAACTCATGTCTGTTATTGTCCTGTGCGTATTTTTCTGAAAACTTGATAATCAAATCCATAACACTCTCGTCGACAAATTTGAAAAAAATATCCAACGGTGATAAACCCTCCAATTCGCCCCTAAGTTCTTGAATGTGTTCCTCTTCTGTGGATAAAGGCAAATTCTGGTGCACGAATGATCCAGATCTCCAAGTCGGTTTGTAACTTACCGTTTTTTTTCTAGAATTTTTCGGCGTTTTGTTGCCAAATCTTCTTCGTCAGATTCATCGTAAATGTCGTTTTGAACGGTGTGAATCTCGAAAGTTCCCGCTATATCTCCATTCTGCCTATTTTCGATATTTTCCGGGTCCTCTGAAAAATCTTCCTCGTCTGTGAGTTGATCTACCTCTGGTGGAATGTAGACAGCGTCGACTTGTTCTAAAAATCACAAATTATTGTTGTATGTATAATATTGTATATATAATATTGTATATATAATAAAAAAAGGTACAAGAAATACTTACCAACTTCATCTTCCAGCTCATTTACAACATCCTCTAAGGCCAACTCTAACTCCTTTTGCGTAAGAAATTTTCTCATTTTTTGCAACAAACAACAACTCTTATTACAAGTAACACGCACTCAATTAGATGCAGGCTCAAACTAAATACAATATTGTACGACTAGTCGATTTAGTTATCTGCCCGAGAAAACTTGTCCTGACACGCTTGCGACAGGGTTCACTTATTCGGCCGGTGATGCGTGAACGCAACAGCATAATTTATGACCTATTTAGAAAAAACCTGGTTCAACTAGGCCTCGGTTTTCAATTTTATGGTGTTATTTGGAATGCAATTAGTGTTAAAAAAATACAAAACTTTAAAATTAAAAACATTAAATAGGACTATTTGATTTTTAGAAATTTGCGGTCATATATAAGAAAAAATCCGGATTTTTAAAAATTCGTACAAAAAAGCAAATGAAAAAATTTCTTTAAATTTAATTCTGTCACTTTTGTTCAACCTTGCGTCAATGGTATCAGCCCATATTTCAGGCGAAAAAAGCACTATTTTTTGTAAATAAATAATTAGTACAGTGTTGCGTATACGCATCACTGGCCATAAATGGGTTAATAATTAAAAATACTTCATTACATAGCAAACATCTGGCGTTTCGCCCAGCGTAGTGAGCTTTTTCAAAAATATATACAGAGTGTCCCAGATAAGGATCGCAAGCATGGGAATCTCAGTACCTGTTGGAGATACAGCTTAAGTTAAATTAGGAAAAAGTTGTCATTTTTAAAGCTTATTAATATGCCATTTAGAAACTTGAAAAATTTTTATGACCTGCTGAGATATTTGGCAAAAACGGAAAAATTGATTGATAGTATTTTTAGATTTTATATCCGACGTTTCGTTTTCAAGAAACCATCATCAACTTTATTTTTTATATGGCTCGATAAAAAAGTACACCCTGTATCTGATCCCATTTTTTATTACAAATTCAACGATATATCATATGACATAATTTTAATTTTAGTTGAAGAAAAAATGTATTTTTTCCATTTTTAAAGGTATTTTTAAGTAGGCCTTGACGTTAATATCTGTTACCGAGTCTGTCACACAATTTAATATTATGCTAAAATAGTAGTATAGTGTCGTTGTTGTTACTGTTGTCCTTATTATTGTTTATTGGTAAATAGTTAATATCTATTGTGTATTATCGTCAAATATGCCGGGTGACCATTATATTTAAAAAGAAAACAACCACGTAATTCCATTTTCTTACAGCTGGCTCGAAATTTAAAAGAATACGACTCATTTAAAAAGCCTGTTTTTCAAAAAAGGAATCTTCAGAAAAAACCCAAAATAATGTTTTACAACCGTTGTTAAGAACCCTGAGATATCAACTAGGCAAATTAAATAAAATGTAAGAGTAGCCAAATCCACAGCTCAATTTATTTTGCGTAAAAATAGATATTACCCCTATAAATTTAGGATTTGCCAAAGATTTAAACCGGGAAATTTTGAACGGCGCCGACATTTTTGCAAGTGGTATACACGAACGTGTGAAGAAAATTTAAATTTTCCTTCAAAAATAATATGGTCCGACGAAAGTATGGTTACCAATAATGGTATCTTTAACCGTGGCAATAGGCGTTACTGGGCTCAACAAAATCCGCGTGTTAAGAAAATATCGAAACATCAAGAACGTTTTTGGTTTAATATGTGGTGCGGAATTTTAGAAACTAAAAACTAGGTCCATTTATTTACCATAATTTATTAACTGCAGAACGATTCCTTCCTTTATTACAAAATGATTTAGAAGACTGTTCAGATAATTTACCTCTAGCAGAGGTTAATAGCTGTTGCTTTCAACAAGACGGTGCTCCTGCACATAATTCTAGGCAAGTACACGAGTATCTTTTGCAGCGATTTCTTAGGAAGTGGATTGGAACCTCTAGTAAAGTGTCTTGGCCAGCGCGATCCCCAGACCTAAATCCTCTGAACTTCTTCATACGGGGTTTTCTCAAAAACATAGTTTACCAATATCCCTTTCAATCTGAGCAGTTACGTGAATGTGTAGTGGGTGCATTTTACATTATTACACCACAGATGTTACGTGATGTTTTAAGTTCTATAGTTAAAAGATCATACTTATGTTTAGAAAATAACGGAAACCTGTTTGAATACCTGCTTTGAATTAAATAAAGAAATGCGTTAATTTTCTTGTTGTTTTCGTTACCTACAAAAAAGTCATTATTCACCTACTTAAAAAAAAATGCATTTTTTCTTTTACCTAAAATCAAAAATATGGCATGTGATATATTGTTGAATTTTTAATAAAAAATGGGATCAGATGCAGGCTGTACTTTTTTTGAGCCATATAAAAAATTATTATTGATGATGGTTTCTTGAAAACGAAACGTTGGATATAAAATCTAAAAATACCATCATGTAGTAGCTAAAAAGTGCCATTAAAAAAGTGTTATTATTTTTTTTATATCTCTTCAAATAAAGTCAGAAAAAAATAAAATCGATATAGTCAAATTTCCGTTTTTGCCAATTATCTCAGCAGGCTATGATTTTTTAAAGTTTCTAAACGGCATGTAAAAAGCTTTAAAAAACACAACTTTTTCTAATTTAACCTCAGCTGTATCTCCAAAAGGTTCTGAGATTCCCATGCTTAGGATCCTTATCTTGGACACACTGTATATTGCGTTCAGGCAAACAACCTACAAACAATTACAAAAATTACTATTTTTTAATTACAAATTTATTGTTATGTATTATTTTAATATAATATTAAATTTATTCAATACCATGCCTAAATTGCCCAAAAAATACATCGGCATGACCACACAGTACTTAGAAAACAGGCTAAATTGTCATAAATATACAAAAAACGCTTTTACAGCTTTTCATAAGCATGAGTCCAATTTAAAACATGATTTTGACTTTGCAAACACCAGCATACTTACCCAGGACCAAAACTATTAAAAACTTACAGTTAAAGAAATGAATTATATGAAGAAAGCACAACAAGCTGTTAATGACAAACAAGATCTGAGAAATCTAAGCCAAATTTACCACAAACTAATTTATTTAAAACAGCTTTTATTTAGGTTAAAACTACGACAAACTTTATAATATTTTAACAAAATTTCTCTGTCTGTATTATAATATAGTAAATAAATTCAACCAAAGTAAAGCAGATAAACATTTTTTTTATTATTATAATAAAAAGATAACAATAAAAAAACCTTTATGCTTCCCTAAAAAAAAATTCCTACAACAAAATACTCTTTTATTTTTATTAAATCAAAATTAGATGTGAGCCTATAACAATCTTTTTCAAGGTATGTTTCGGTAAAATTATTGTCATGTAAAGTTTTTTAAATGTGTTGTTATAAATTATTTTAATTGTACAAAATTATAATTGATATGGCTAACAATAAAAATGTGGTTGTCCATATGCACTACTGTTACCTACCTAACTTTATTTAGCTACATAAAAAGCAATTTACTATTTTTATTCCAACAGTATGTAAAAGAATTGGGCTAAATGGGGCCTCAATTATTATTATTCACTAGCGGATTTTTATACATTTTATAGGTGTTATTTTCTTATGATTAATAGCATTTTTATTTTCAATGTTACAGCCCAATATTCCCATCAACCTCGATAATAAATTCATCATTTCTGACAGGTATTTAACAATACAATTCTTTTTGTTTGCGATTGGCATATTTTTTGTTTTGACATTTCCAAAATAAAAAAAAATAATATATTACGTCTCTTTTAATAGCATTAAGTACTAAGGATGGAAAAAGTATTTTTAGATCTATTTTATATGTAAATTTTCTTTACTTTTTAAAGTAATATTCTAAATTTGTTGCACACTAAATTAACAAAGAGTATAATTTATTAATTTTAGTATTAAAAATTTAAAAACAAAGGAAAAAAACTTATGCCCACAGTCAGAAGTAACTTATTTGGAAAAACTAAAACTTTAGGAATTCTAAATATTTTATAATACAATTCTAAAATGTAAAGAACAGTGACATAAATAAGGAAATATACTTAAGTTTTCTATTATATTAAATTTTGGGGACACATTCTCCACTTTAAAAAATAGAAGCCATATTTCATTAAAATTCTCTTTCTTTTTTTATTTAATTCTATTTTTACTATTTAAAGAATAAACCTAATAAGGTCTGTTTAAATAAAAAAATATATACAGGGTGAACATTTGAAAACGAAACAAAGTTAATTTTGGGCACTTTAGGTTTAGCTGTTGGCAAACAAAAATTGTCGTTTGTTGTTAAAGAAGAATTGCTTGACATGTTGGAGAACTTTTGGATACCACCAAAAACATAAATGTTAAAAAGGTAAACCAAGTTCAATTGTAAAAATTATGCTTCGCTGTGGGCTTCGCCGCGAAAAGTTCAGTACAAAATCCAAATATGTATGAGATCTTAAAGTAGGTTAGGTTTGGCACAATGTTTTACATGGAATTTTTAAAAATTGTGCCAAAAATCGTTAGTGCAATCACGAAACCATAAGAAGCATAACTTTATTCAAAATATTAAAAATATTTTTTTACAGGTATAGTTTAGTCCATTCGGGGATAAACTGTACAGGGTGACGCCTTTTTGTTGACCCTGCATGGTATAGCAAAAAATAAAAGAGATAGAACAAAAGTGATTGCAAAATCTTAATTTTGATTTTTGGAACATATTCAGTGGTAAAAATAAAATATGGATAACTTGATTCGTTTTGGAGATATAGAGTGTTTTTCAAATTTTGTAAGTTGGCTGGGCACTGGTAACTTAATTGATATGAGAGATAAAAAAAAGTGTAAAAAAAGTTTTAGGGTGTCTTACGTAGAATTCGATAGTTTACCAATATTTTTTTCTCTGACTTTTATTTTAAAGCTTTTTTGTTAAATAAAACACCCTATATATTTTATATTGTTAAAAGATATAAAAAATATGACATTTAGTATATTTATTTTTTTAAAGTTTCGTAAAAACTAACATTTGGAAGCTCATATTTTCAGAAATTGTTAAAAGAATTATTTTAAATATAGTAAATTTCTATAGGTCTAATAAATTAATATATTGACAATAAATAAATACGAGTCGCTCAAAAATAGAGGTTAAAAGTTACATTGACAAAAACTTTAAAAGGAACGTTTTTAAATATACGTCTAAAATAAAACTTTTTGTAAAGTAGAAGTGCTAATTAAGGTATAGATGCACCCATATTTAATTTATTCTGAAAGCGATGCCGCCAAGTACACAAAAAATGATAAAGTAAACGAACCTTTTCGAATGCACATAGCCTCGAACAGAGCCTGATTACATATTTTTAGATAAATTATAAAAATACATTGCTAAAACACGTATTACCTACTTCCAAAACATTATTTTATTTCGCCTCTGCCTACTATAAAACCGGTGGCACGTGGCGTGGTACTAGAAACTCGAAATGGAAAAAAATACTCCCAATGGTATTAAATGGAGTATCGTACATAGGTCCGGACGCACGGTACGTATCGGAATTTAAAAATGCCTCAAGAATATAGCTATTGAATTAATATCCGGATGATACCGACAGCGCTACGTTTCATAGTGTTCGTCCCATAGAAAAAAGCAAACACTTTTTATTCAGTAATAACTATAATCCAATATTTAGCAAACCAAATTAATTTTATCCTTATTATTTAAAATCCTTGCTAGTTATTTTAACAATTATGTTATGCTGCGGCGTGCAGATTAGTATTTAATTTTTATAGCAATTTAAGTCTGTCTTAATTTCTGTTACAAGATATACAGTAAACGCTGCTTAAAAAGTTAAGGTATAGGTATTGTGTACCAAGATACGTAAAAATTTTGTATTAACATTTTTAAGGCTTTAAGGCATTGAATAATAATAAAGATAAGCCAATAGCCAGTAAATATATTAACATTTTTAAATGTCTTTTAACTTTAGGAAGACAGAAAAAAACATTTAAACCTAGTGCAGTTTTTATATTTTGTTGTTAACACATTAATATTCTATCGTTTTATATATTGCTTCAGGTTGCGCCCTGGTATCTATTTTTACAGAGGGTTAAAGGGGTTAAATTTGTAAAACAAGATATAGATTAGTCACAGAGTGTATACTATGTATACTTTTACCGAAATATTTATTAGATATTCGTGCTAAAACTAATATAGACTCGGAGTTGCCTGTTTTAAGTAAGCGACGAGGCAGGCCGTTAAAGCCTTTAAAACTATGATGAGCTTAAAAAGCCGGTCTTAATTTTTTTATGGGTAAAGCTTCCCTTCATTGGGTTTTTGGGAGTTACCACCAAAAGACATAATTCTCATTTAACTATGTATGTAACATGGGTTTTACCCGTGTTGTTTAAAAAACCCCAACGATCAGCTAATGGGTGACGAGTGACGACTTATGAGTCACAGGTAAACTCTAAACCAAGCTATACACGGTCATGCAAACCTGAAACGCACTTGCATGAAAGCAATTGTCAAATGATGCTTTTGATACATAGGATTCAGATGTACCTGCCAGTTCAGCGTCAGTTTTGGCAGCTGGTGGTGTAATTAACTTGAACATAAGCGTAACTCAGCAAAAAGATTTTTATTGTTGTCAATGTGTTCATTACTTTTAACTTTCCAAAAGCATGGATAACCTTGGTACATATCTATAAAATCACGCAATACATCTTCCTCGCGCCAAAGAGCCATTTTGTTAATTTAAAACCAACAATATAACCCCGTAAACAACGTTCCTAAACTAAGACGTTAACTGACGTGTCCTACACATGCACAAGTTGGCACGACGCGCGCCACGAAAAATCAAATTTGGACATCGAGTCGCATGCCAAGCCAGATGTGGCAGTTTTTAATACACACGGTCAAATTTGCGCGCGAGCTTTGGCTTTTTGACAGATGTGACAGTTAAATTGGGAGAAGATCTTGCCTGCATTATCAATAGTAAGATTTTAGTCATAATCAGTTTTCGTAAAAAAATACTTATAAGGGTTCAAAACTTCAAGAACTGTATATTTTAAATAATCGGTATTGTAGTATTGGTATTTGTAATGGTCTGCTTTTTTCCTTTAAAACATTTTCTTCTTCCAAAACACATCGCTTAAAGTGACATTCGCAACTGACAGCTTTTGACAATTGACTTTTATTTAAATTCTTTCGACAATACCGACGAAATATGAGCGATACACTGATATAAAAACCGTTGCCTACCGTCCGTACCGTTTGTCCGATGCCGATTAATATGCGAATACCTTTAATCTAAGCGCCAAAATTGCTAATCTTTAAATATTAAACATAAAAAAAGGCAAAGAATGTTATGCTGGGCATCAACTTTGGACTTTGCTTGCAATCGCTAGTGTAAAATTGGCACTGCCAATTTAGGGTGGAATATAGGAGCTACCACATAGAACATATTGATGGACAAAAAACAAAAAATTATATATTGGCACTTAGATCAATTAGCATTTCCACCCTGCATAGCATAAAATCAAAACTACTTTGTTTAAAATATATGTTGGCTATTTGACATACACAATTTGGGGCCTAATTTGTTTTAATATGCCAATAATATTTTTTTCAAAACTAAATTTTATTATATCAGATTTTTTCGCAAACAACTTGGAATTTCTAAATTTCGTCTTAGTACAAAAAACTTTCTGGCATTTAATTTCCTTCGTATAAATACATCAAATATCAAACTAATTTATCTTGAATTGGGTTAACAGAACGCTGATTGGGGATTACCAAACTTAACCGTCTTAATTCTGTAATTAACTTTTTGCTTTCAAATTTTAACTGGAAATGCCGAAAAATATTTTGGAATATTTGGTTTTGTTGGACTTAAGAGAGGTAATTTGTAATACTTAATCTATATATTTCTAACCCAAATGTGGAATTGCCACTGCCTATTAAATTTTAAAATAATATAAATCTTTATTTTTGCTTAAAGAAAAGTACAGCAAAACACTTTTCAACCTTTTTAGGGGGTTCCTTTTAACAGGTCTACTACGAATATTTATACCGTCATATATGAAAGCGACTCAGCATGTTAATTTCAAACGTTTCAAGTGTCAGACTGGGCGAACGCGTTTTTGTCGGATAAGTTTGCCACAATGTTTTACTTGAAATTTTTAAACATTGTGCCAAAATTGTATGGGTTACAGTAACCAAATCTGCCTAGTCTGATACCCGAAACATGGTTTTATAACTGTAACCCTTATCTTGTTTTGTAATATTTAAAAATTGCATGTAAAACATTGTAATAAACTTGTCCGCCTTCGCTCAGTCCGACACCCAAACATCTGACACTGACAGGATGGGTTAATGCACCGGATCAATACAGGGAGTTTCACAACTTTTCCAACAAACTTTAAGGACTAATTCTACAATAAAAAAAAAACTTTATATAACAGGGTGAACATTTTTTTAAAAAATTGTGTTTTTTTAGATTAGCTTTTATACCAATTTGACTAACTTAAAAAAAAAATGGGGAATGCCTACTATGCACCAAAAGATATTTTTGGCATACAAAAAAATGTACCACTGTCGTCCATGAGAGGTTCAAGTTAAATATTTTTTAATTTAAAAATGGTACGTCACTAATTTTTTAAAAATAGTAGTAATTTTTGAAATTCCCATTAGTTTTGGAACAAATTTGATCTCCTAACTTTTTTATTTAATGCATGGTTTTCGCATAATGAAAAAAAAAACAATTCTACGCACGGTTATTTCGTATGGAAAATGTCAAACTACAGTGAAAAATTACTTTCAATATTTATTCTTTATTAGGATAGGGATTTGACCATGCCCAGAAATGTTTTTGTATTTTTATACACAAAAACCGTGCATCAACCAAAAAAGTCAAGAGATCAAGGTTGTGTCAAACTAAATGGGAATTTAAAAAAATATTTTTATTTCAAAAAATGCAGTGGCGTACCATATTTTTCTTAAAAATATTTACCGCAAACCCCGTATAAACGACACTGGTAAAAATTATTTGTTTTCTTGTATGCCAAAAAATGTCTCTTGGTGCATAGTAAGCGTCCTCTATTTTTTTAAAAAATATTTAAATTGGTACAAAAGTTATTATAAAAAAACAAGTTTTTTAATTTTTAACATCCTGTGGTTTAAAAACTAAGACGTTTAGGACATATTTTTTGTAAAACTTTTTTCATATTTTC
This sequence comes from Listronotus bonariensis, assembly GCA_014170235.1. Taxonomy (NCBI): domain Eukaryota; kingdom Metazoa; phylum Arthropoda; class Insecta; order Coleoptera; family Curculionidae; genus Listronotus; species Listronotus bonariensis. The sequence goes on from JACEGR010003356.1 coordinate 37,700, forward strand.
TATTGTAGAATTAACCCTTAAAGTTTGTCGGCCCAAAGTCCATTTCATTACCGGCTTAGGGACTATATCTGATGATATAGTGACACTTTACACACTTTTTTAGGTTTTTCTTTGCTTAATTATCTAAGATCCAAATCAGCAGTGACCTGCATCCTTCTGTTTACTGAAAAAAAAGTATTTTATATGCAATATAGCACCTAAACAAAGGTGTTGCTTAAGGGTTCCCAAAAAATGGTCAAGAATAATATATAAATATTTAAAAAAAAAAAAAAAAAATTGATACCCTAAATTTTTACAGCCAGTCTAAATATTTGGAACTATTTTATAATCAATTGACCTAACTTAATACATGCTACAATTAAAAATTAGGGGGATTAAACAATTACTTTTATGGTTTTTTTATAAGATAGGTGGGCACTGGCGTAAATAATATTATTAAATGAATATATCTTATAATAATTTTTAAATTGCAAAATAAATTTGTTTTTGTTTTAATGATTACCCCCTCCCCAGAAAAAACTTAAGTTTTAAAAGTGAAAGGCCCATTTTGTATTTTATGTTCGTAATTTTAATTAAATTTAATTAACAAATTTAAAATTTGGCCAAATCCAACTCAATTTTTTAAAAAACTATGGTCATTAAATTTTTTTCACTTCCAAATTTTCTTATGCAAGATTTTTAGATGCCTTTACAATTAAAAGATTAAGATATAGATAAGGTGAGGTCATTAATAATAGAGGTGATTAAGTGAGCCAAAATATTGTTAGTAGGTACTTTAAATTAAGAAAAATAAATATATTACTCTTCGCTAGAAAGTTATTGGCCTTCAAAGTAAAACTTATTTTAATAATAACTCTCAAACTATTGCCAAAGTACCAATGCTATTTGAGCAACTAAATAACCTAACACTTATGCTGTTCTTCTAGCTTTGGACATTAATAGAGCCTTGTGATACTGTATGGCAAAATGGCTTTTGATTTAAAAGTTAGCGATTTTTTTTTGACATCCCACGAAGGTCTATGCCTAAATTCCAGAGTACCGTTGGTGTCGGGTTATTAAATGTTTAACCCATCGTTTCCCCTGTTCTGTCAACGTTGTCCAAGCACTGAAACATGCAGTTGCATTTCACAGCACCTTTTAGACAACGCGGTAGTGCCACCATGGTCGTTATTTTTAAATAACTACTTTCTAAATATGTCTCCCCCGCTGGGAATCGAACCGCCGACCTCTGGCTTCGAAGATCAAAGCTCTGTCCACTAGGCCACGGGGAGACAAAGACAGCGATAACACAAAACCCTTTTATGTATGTATGTGGTAACACTGTTCCACTTCTACTTACAAAACAAAAATGCAAAGCAAAAATTGAAAAACAAAACACAAGTCTACAGTGTACTGTGTCTACAAGTACAGTGTTATCGCTCAAATTATAAAAGCTGAGACGATTTCGGCCCGTTTTGGTACCCCAGTTTGGTTGGTTAAATGCCTACCAACCAATTTCGGGTGTCAAAATAGTGACATCACGCCAACTTTGGTACCCTGTTTGGTTTGTCAAATGCTATACCGTGGCTTGTGGGTCGGTAGATCGGTTTGGTATGCTCTCATCCTTTTCTAAAGCTGTTGGTCTTACTCTAAATTTTATTTCTTTAATAATAAAACATAATATTAATAGTTGCAAATATTTTAATTTAAATATTGCTGTTAAATAAACAATTTTATAAAAACCAATAAACCGTTAGGTAGGTTCTTCTTCTATTTACCTACCAAAAATGTACCAAACGAATTCGGATGCTACCATACACTGACGTAACGGTTGTGACGTAAAACATACCAATTGTTACCTACCAAAGTCGGAGTACCAAAACGGGCCGAAATCGCCTCAATACATCGCAGACATACCTAAATATCCTAATACCAGATAAGCATTGTTCGCTGACGATGTTCTTTTATACGCGCATTAATTTGCAGTAAACGCTGCAAGACAAACAATTAATAGCACATCTTCACTATCTACGACTATGGTACGATAAATGAAAAATTAAGATAAATAAAAATATGTTTTTTTCATTATGACGTAAAGTTTGTAAGTGATATACAATGGAAAACGCTAAAATTTACCTCAAATTAATTACGTATGTACAAAAACTATTTTGTGTATTAAGCCATATGTGCCCCAATTTTTTTCCGATGGATTCAATTTAATTATTAAAACTCACCTTGGGGAATAAAAAAAGGTAAAAGAAATACATCACAATACTATCAATATTTTAATTATTATGATAAATGTGAAGCAATACATTGAGGTACCTAAAAGTTTTAACCTGTTTATCTCAAAACTATAATTTTGCACATACGGCATTATGCTATTAAGGTAGCGATATGATAATTACAAAAGAAGCTTACAAACAATAAACAAAATTTACCTGTAAAAATTAACAATTTCTATATATTACCTAAGAAGACCCTAAAATACCTAGGCGTAGTCATTGACGACCGCCTATACTTCCAGCAACATATTGCACACATGTTGCATAGAGCGTATGCAGCAATGCATAATCTCTATGCAATACTTGCACCAAATTTTCCTATGTCACCCAGTAATAAATTGACAGTCTATAGGTAAATATTAAGACCGGCAATTACACGCCGACCTGGTGTAGCGCGTCAAACGCACAAATCATAAGATTACAGCATCAAAACAAAATACTACGTTGCGTAACGTCCCTAGGGCGATACGCAAGAATAGACGATCTACAAAGCGCCACAGAAATGCCAAGAATAAATAAATATATCTATTCCTTGGCAAACAAATTTTACCATAATCAGACGCAAAATTATCAGGTCTTAGATAATACAATTTAATTCCCAAAACGTTATATCATAGACTGCCATTTTATTACGGGGATGACGATTAATCCCATCCAAAACAATGTTTATTGTAAAAAGTAAACAAATTAAAATAATATACATATATATATATATATATATATATATATATATATATATATATATATATATATATATATATATATATATATATATATATATATATATATATATATATATATATATATTTATAGAATAAAATAAGAGGTGTAATTATTGAATGAAGCGTATATGAATACTACGAAGACTGACAGACTGACAGAGCTTGATTTTATGCGATGCGATATCTTTAATTAAACAACAAAAAATAAGTTAATATAAACCTAACAAAAATCTTACCTAATACCAAGTTTAGACTGTCCTTCCTCTAGAACTAATAATATCATCAACCTTTCCTAGGTTGTTTTCCACTTCGAAGGCATGTAAAGGCAGACGGAAGAAGACATAATAAACAATCAACATACAAACTTTTGTATATTTATGCAATGTAAATATATCGCATCAGCTATTTTTTAAGTATATCGGCCAGTAATGCTATTTGTTACCCAATCCGAAATGTTTACATGCCGGTATTCGCGTTGGACTGTTTTTTTCCACGCATCGCCTGTACATATAATATATATATTTGACTGGCTGATTCTGTACATTAAGTATGTTATATATTAAGCATGTAGATACGATGTATTGTAAAATAATAAAAAATAAATAACGCAGTTTAAAAAGTAAAGTATGTAGCATAATTAACATATACCGCAATAAAATAAAGACAAATCGTAGACGTATAATAACAGTCAGTTGCGAGTTTACATAAATTGCAAGAATTTTTACAAAATTAAAATAGTGCTTTTATTACTCTTAGTTATATGATTAAGGCGACAAATACATATAATATATTTTTGTTAATAATTACATCATAAGGATCTAAATGTTTTTCCTTAACTAATTTGTTTTTTCTAATGAAAGAAAATGGTGCAGATTTCTATTGTTTCGTTTTTCAAAATTCACTAAGCTTTAAAAACAGTATATTTGCGACTTTTTGCTTTTTTGTAGCACATTTAGCTTATATGAAGCCTATTCTAGTTGGAATTGCAAATATTTGCAACACTTCTAAAAGCAGATTAGAAAAAAAGGTTGTTATTATTTTTAATGTCTTTAACATTTAAGATTACAATGATCCAGTAGTAATTAGTACCACTCGTTTATTATAAACTTTATTTATATTCTTTTTTATAATGCAACTATTAAATATTTTTAAAACCGCTAAAGCTACATTGACCAAATTTGGTATCTGGAAGGTATCGGGCATAAAAAATTTAATTGTACTATCGGCATCGTTGCCAGATTCCCCCAGTTTTGTGATAAACGTTTTATTTTATTTTTTTAAAGAGGAAAGATTTTGTATGGCAATTAATTTCGCATGCCAAAATTAATAAGTAACCAAATTTTTACTAGTTGCTAAGATATGACAACACCATATTTTAGGTTGAACTTTAACAAATTTTGATTTGAGAACCTAAACTTTAAAAGGGTCTATAGGGCCAAAAATACCAAAAATAAGATTTTTGCTTAAAAAGGTTCTATATACAAATCCTAACGATATTAAAATAAAACTCACTCCTAAAATTTAGGGATATTAGTGTATAATTTCAATTTTTTTTATTCAATCTTTACCAGTTACCGAGATGTGACAACACCGTACTTTCATTGAAATTGGCAACAATCACTGATTAATTAGACAGGCCCAAAACCCGCCAAGTGTCAAATTTTGTAAACATAGCTGTAGCAGTTTGAAGATGTTTAGGCGCTAACGTACGTTTTGCCTAAATTGAAGTGTGTCATATCCCAGCAACTAATAGAGGTAGAAATTTTAAAATTTAGGGTTCCATTAAATTTATTATTCCCAGTTTAATTACATAAAAATAAGTGGGGCATTTTATAAAAAAAAATACGTGCAGCACAAAACTGGAAAATCTGGCAACAGTGCTGATATCACTATTTAATTCTACATGTTTAAAACACTTTAGATATTAAATTTGGTAAATGTAGCTTTAGCGGTTTTAGGATATGACAAAAAGTATGATATTCTTAAATGCAACGCCCTGTATATTTATATAACCATTATACAAATATTTTAATAGTAGGGGAGCCCAAGAGGGAAGGTTTGAGATTTAATACAGCGCGGTAAATTAATATACAGGAGGATACCTTGTATCCGCTTAAGTACCTCTACCAAATATGAGCCCACGCTTTACCCACCGATGAGAAGGTACACATTATATAACATTTTTCTTTCTTTTGATTATCTAAGCTCTGCAACACAATAGGTCTCTAGATTACCTGTAAATCCTCATTTAGCATCGTGGCCTTCCCTAGTATAAAGAGCTTTACAAAAATATCATATTTAACATGTCTAGTATTATTAGTTTTTGATATATCTATTTTGTCCAACAGTCCCATAAGCTTGCTGGACTGTGCGATGGCTGTAGCTCGAAGGAGGTCATATTTAGAACATATTATCTTAATTGAAAAAAGAAGTAATAACTAAAAAACTAATTTTAACCTAAAATACTTACTTTAAGCTTAATTAAGCGTAAAACGTGCTTTTACAAATATTCCCATATTTTTTCATGCATGCGTTAAATTTTTATTAAATTAATTTGTTCTTTTATACGCCTAAATAAATTTGTAGGCCTAAAGAAGTTATTTTGGGCCCGAGAACTTAAACCCTATTAAATAAAAATTAGATTAGTTAAAATGTAAATACCTACTCAGTTTAAGTAGCAGGGGTGAAAATGGAATATTTTATTTGAAAAGAAAGAAAACATTTACTTTCTCATGTAAACAAATTTTATGTTTTTCAAAGGATCGTCGCAAATGTAAATTTTTTTGTTTGTACGAACATGAAAAGGTATTTGCCTTTTAATTTTTAAATAAATTTACTTAAGTTAGAAAATGCGGCAGAATAATTATCCTAAAATGATAATTTACCTAAAAATTTAATTAATTATAATAATGTTGTTTGTACAAGTACTCCATTCTAGTACACTACATAAAGTGTTCAAAAAGTATATTTTTTAACACTTCGAAGCTTTTTTCATACTTTAAATTAGTGTAAAATTCAATTCTCTACGACATTTACCTATACAATTTTGTTCTATTTTTAAAAATAAAAGTATTTTTACACTAGGTTATTTTTCATATTTAAAGTTATAATTTGCCCTGTATTTTACCAATAGGAGCCATTTTTTTTTGATCAGTTTTCCCAAAATGCCGATTAAAAATTGTTTGTTTTTTTCCATTTGTCCTCTTGCAACTCCAACTCTGGGTCACACTGTATACCAGTAATCCAACTTTCACATTTAAAAATGTTTCTAAACTTTTCAAAATATTCAAAAAATCATCAAAAATTACAGGTTTAATAAATAGTATTAATTTTTCGACAAAAATAACACAATCTACGAGTATAATAAAAAATGTAAATTTTTTGTGTATTTTAATTTTCTTTCCAATTTTTTTTCCATTAAAGTATATATATTTAATTTTATTAAAGTTAACAAAAAAATTGGTTCTAGCGGACCATTTTTAATGAAAAAAATTAAATCAAAATGGCGGTTGAATTTTTTTTAAGTTAATTTTTTTAATAACGGTTAAATATTTATTAATGAAAAAAATACAGTATATTTCAAATGGTTAAAGTATATCTCTTATAATTTTTAATTTAATTTTACTTTTCTTGAAAATTTTTATGGTGAGGGTAAAAATGGGTATAACATAAGCTGTAGCTTTTTTAATGTCAACACATTTCACTTTTAACATAATTAAATAATATTTACTGTTTAGCTTGAAATTGCAAAAACTCATTTTTACCCCTAAAAGGCACCCCTCCTTCACCCCTAACGCATTATTTTAGTTCAAAAGTGTTTTTCTTACAAAGTTATGATGCACTTAACAAAACTGTGCCTATAGTTTTTGTAAATCAATTTTTTTATGACCTTTTCCACTGTTATTCCGCCTGAGCTAATACTGGTACGTTCAGATTTATCACACTTCGACACCTAAAAATGTTTCTAATCCTGGTCACATAATTTAAATATGTCCATTTAAAATTATTTTTAACCGCAAAAACATTTCAATCTAAGTTTTCAAACCAAATAAAAATATTAGTTGGTACATACCTACCTTAAATATTAACTTTTTCATTTTCCCAACATACCTAAAAAAAAAACATTTGTTAATTAACAACTATGTCCTAGAGTACCGACAATTATTATTTATATAAAGTATTTTTTAACTTATATTATAAAAAATCGGGTTATCCAGGGTATGTACAAGCTTATATTGTTTTATTAAGGAACTTTTTTTTTCGTTCTAGGGAGGTCCAGTAACCCTACCGATTTAAGAAAGTAATTTTCCAACAAAAATAGATGGAAACCTTTATAGAAATACCCAGGGTGGTTGTAAGGGGATTTCATTTCATAAAGTTATAATATTTTGTCACTCTTAATTGGAACATCCTGTATATCTACATTTTTTGTAGGAATATACGCGATCAAAAAACTAAATCGACGGGTCTGAGCGATGTTGTGATTTGTGATTTACGAGACAATGGATTCAGTCCTCACTTTTGGACCACCCTGTATATCCTAAAAATAACAGAATACAAAACTGATAAAAATTAAATTTTACGAGTGTCATTGGTACAGAGTTTACCGTAAAGATGTTTTAGGATAAAAAGTGGTAACTTGCTTCTAAGTTTTTGTAGCAATATAAAAATCAAATTACAATCGAATAACATCAAGAAAAAAATAGGACGAATTTAAATGGCTAAGAAAACATACTGGGTGATATTTTAAAAAAATTAAACAACTTACTTTAGTTAAACTGCAAGCCGCCGATAAGATAACTACTTATTTGCTTTAGACTTTACTAAAAAGGCAAAATTTATCTGCAAAATCAGCTGCTGAATATTCGCTATATCGCGGTCGACGGTATAAACAAACATATACATCTTAAGAAAAACTTATCTTAATGTGGCAATTAAGACTTTAGACCATGCAACACATTTTATAAAGAATCACTTTTTCCTCTAAAATTTATAATAAAAAAGTTTTCTATTCCGACTGTTACAATATGTTGTTAGGAAAATTTAAGGACAGCATGGCAAACAAATATAAAAAAAGTTTTTATTTGATACAGGGTTTTAAAAAAGTTTTTTTTTAATATTAAATATCCTTAAATGTCTCTTATTAATTTTGTTCTGTCTCTACTGGCAACTAAGTGAATATTTGTAACAAAAAATGATATGACACTGACAGTGTAAATGTGTGTAAAATTTTTGTAAACTTGCTTTAGTTTAAGCAAATAAAAGTACAGCCTACGGGTTTTTTATTTTTTCTGCATCTTGTTTATAATATTATTTAAAAAAATAAAACCATTCAATTGCATACTTAAAAAAAAAAAAAAATAAGCAATTAAGTAACAACAGAAATTATTTAATTCAAGTTTATTTTTAACCATACAATTTTTTACTAAAAAGTGGTTTTGAATGTTGACATTTTTTAAAAAGTTAAACACCCTGTATCTTGAGGACGAAAAATTTGCCGACCCATGTTTGTATAAACTTTTTACATAAAAATACTTTATAATTCCTGATGTGAAATCTGCCCTTAAATTATCTTACCGACATTCTATAACAACCTGTATGGAAACAACTTAGGCGGCCACACTGTATATAATTAATAGTGTTAAAAAATGTTTATTATTTTTATATTTGCTTAAGCAGATATTTTTTTAAAAAAGGTGTATTTTATTTTTTTAAATATAAAGGTATTTTTACGGTAGCGCCTAGGTCCAATGTCTAGTAAAATATACTTTAAAATGGGCCTTAGACAATTACTTTTTAAGGTTTAATGTACTAATTTGTACACCATAAAGAAAGGTTCAAAAAACCTAGATAAATTATTTATGGTTCTAAAAGCGTTTTATGTACGGTACATTTTTTAAAACATAAAATAGCTTTTTAAAATAAACTGCTCGAGATGCAAAATTTAATAGACTTACTTTATTAAAAAGCTTTTAAAGTAAAAAGTTAAACTTTTTAAAAAAAGTTTTTATGCTGCACTTAGGCATTTGCAAACTATTTGCTATAACATAATTTACACGATTTAGCTTTTAAACGTTTTAATTTTGTTTTATCTTTGTGAAACAATGTAAGCGCAAAATTATGAATTATATTTTTTACGCAAGTTTGTTATTTGACGTAAGTTTAAAGGAAATATTTAAATAAATTTTAATTTTATTTTTATTACTAAATGAAACTCATGTCGTGCGACTAAAAAAACAAAATATATTTTTTTAATTACATCAAAAAGAGACGGTCTAAAGAAACAACAAAACAAGTTCAAGGTCTGGCCACACATAAGCGCAACGAGGGGGATGCGGTGAGAAAAGTTTTGCATTTAATAAAATTGCAGTAATATGGGTTTGTTTTACTAAGCTTTAAATTACACCTGATCGTAAAATAAACCTTCACAAATAAAGTAGCACAGTTTAACCTATACTACACTCAAAGTATGGCTAAAAAATAACAGAGATAAGTAGAAAAATCTGTTTTATATAAACACGATATATACCTATACATAAAATAATAGACTTAGCTTTACAAAAATGCTTTTTATATTTTTGATCACAGAAAAAGTATTTTTTTTTTTATTCTGCCCCATTTTTCTTTATCATTGTGAATCCGAGTTCGGTGCGGCCTTGGTGCGGTTATGTCTGACCTGACCTTTAAGCGGATCGTTTACATGCAGATATCTCTGTCCAGTCTCTACCTTGTCCCATATTTTTCACAGTAAGAGAATAGACAATGCTCTAGGTATTCTTTCTCTTTTAAATATCCGCTTCCACAGACTTTTAATTAGGCAGAAAAATGCCAGGAAATTCTAAATCTAAAGTTTGGTTTCCACCAGTTAAAAATATGGAATACCTAGCAAAGTGGTGAATATCACTGATAACATCGCGAGACTTTTTTCGCTTCGATGGCGATGGCCTATATTTTTGTTATATATTCGTTCAAAAAAACGTAATATTAAATAATACAAATGTACACAAGTTGATTCATTATTTTTTTATTTGTGTTGCATTTAAATTGAAAATCACTTTCGGTTGTCTAAAATATAAACAAAATTAAACAGTTTTTTCATATTTACAAATATAACACATTTTAAAAGAAGTTCTTACTACTTGGGTTTGTTTTAATTGTTGGATTTTATAAAATAAAATAACTCTCATTAAAAGTTCTGGTTAGTTCACATCTATGTTAGAATGTACAGGGTGTTAAAAAAATATTAAAATACAAAAATTGATTACTAGAAAAATACCATTAAAAGATATTTTAGAAAAAATGCATTTAAAGGTAGGTTTGTTGTGGGACCACAATTTGCACTCATAAATCTACATTTTTAAAAATCACTATTTATTACCAATTGAGGTCCTACACAATATAGGGTGTAATTTAATTGATGGCTAAAATTACAGAGTATGATTTCTTAGCTTATTTTAGAAAGAAAAGTTTATATGAACCTATGTCCTAAACGTCTTAACTTTTGGGATACAGGACGTTAAGATTAAAAAAAAAAAAAAAATTTGAAAACACCTATTTAATCAAAAATTGTTATACTGGGTATTAACTTTATTTAAATTAGTATTTATTATTTTTGTGTCATAATTGCCAATTTAAAATTATTAAACCTATTAAAAAAAAGATCCCGCAATGGTTCTTTTATGGTATAAAAATATGTAATTAAGTTAATTTTAGTTTTTTCTCTTAAACTATACAATATACGCAAAAAATAAAAGATATGAGAGCAGTACTTTTATTTGCTTATTCAAAGAAAAAAAACATTTTACACACATTAACACAGTCAGTGGCGTACCGTTTTTTTGTTGGAAATATTCTTTCAGTTGCCTCTCGAGACGCCACTGGACTTAAAAAGTGTAATTAAGTTAGTGACACATTGTCCCCTTAAAGTTGTTATTATTATTATTGCCAAATTAAAACAAAATTGGTTAAGAAATAGTTGAAATGTTAATTTTTTTTTTTTTTTTGAAACTTTAACGCCCTGTATCTTAAAAGTTAAAAGGTTTAGGACATATTTTTATAGGAACTCTTCTTCCTAAAATAAGCTAAGGTATTACAGCCTGTATTTTTAGCCATCAATTAAATTACACCCTGTATATTTACAATACATTTTGTTAAAACATCTCTTTTAATAGAACTTTTTTAGGTCTAATTTTTAGATTTTTTACATTTAAGAAAATGACTACTTCCGTAAAAAATTCGTTTTTAAAATTTTAAATAAAAATGGCAATATTTTATAGTCGTCATAGAATAACCCTATTATATTACACAAACCAAAAAAAGCCTGCATCAATTATAATAAAAACTTGTAAACAATTTTTTTAATAGATGGTATTTATTTGGGTACACGCCAAAATAAAATTAAAAGTACTAAAAAACCAAAAAATTTTAAACAAGTAAACAGATAATTAAAAATCGACGTTTCGGTGGCAAATCTGCCACCGTTGTCAAGACAAATGGAATAAAACTAATAAAAATAAAAACTTACCTACTATTATTTAGGCGTTAAAATTCACAATTTTTCTGTTTTTTTGGGATATTCTGAAAACTTTGACATTAAATGTCAAAACATGTTTGTTTGGTTATAGTGTCATAATGACATAGATAACTGGTTGATGGTGTAATGATTGTTTATTTTACAAAAAAGGTGAATAGTTAGTTAATTTTTAGTCTTCCTGAAGATACTTCAGTATCAAGCAAAGGCAACCAAGTGTTATTTAAATTAACTGAAATTGATGCTACACAATTATCTTTATTTAATAATATATACGCACTTTCTTTGATTTTGCGTTTTTTAGAACAAGTTTCCTTTGCTAAAATGCTCGAAGTATCCCAGTTTATTCTATGATTGTTATCAAATGCGTGTTGGCAGATTTTTGATTTATGAAATTCTGTGTTTTTAATGTATGATCTGTGTTCTTTTATGCGTTTGGCTAATGGTCTACAAGTTTCACCTATATAAAACTTATTGCATTCGCAAGGTATTTTATAAATGACATTTTTTGTATTTTCATTTAAGTTGTATAGTTTTGTTTTTGTTAATTGAGATCTGATTGTGTTTTGTGTTTTGCAGATTGTGCGAATATTAAATTTATGCCCTATTCGTTGAATTTTATTTGATAGTCCGGGAATGTATGGTAAAAATAAATTTGTAATAGGTCTATTTTGATTTTGTCTTATAACTGGAGTTTCAAATTCAAGGAAACAATTATTTATAAAATCAAGAGGATAATTATTTTGAATTAAAATATTTTTTTAATAATCTTTTTCAATATTTATATTTTGATTAGAACAAATGACTTTAATTCTATCAAATAGACGTTTTACAACTCCCTTTTTAACCATTATTGGGTGATTTGAGTTAAAATTTAAGTATCTATTTGTATGTGTAGGTTTTCTGTAGATTTTTGTTTTAAAATTGTTTAAATCTTTTTTATTAAAATGTCAAGAAATGGTAGTTGTGAGTTGTTTTCTTTTTCTAACGTAAACTTAATTGTTGGTTCTTGTGTATTAATGTGTGTTAAAAAATTATTTAAACAGTGTTCGTTATGTTGGTATATAGAAAAATGTCATCTATATATCTCCACCAAACTAAAGGTTTATATTGATAATTTTCTACAAAATTTGATTCAAAGTTTTCCATAAAAATATTACTTAATAAAGGTGATAAAGGTGAACCCATAGCCATGCCAGAGGTTTGTTTATAAAAATCAGTGTTATATTGAAAATATGTTGTTTTGACACAAAAAGTTAAAAGCTCAAGAATAGTGTTTATGCTTAATTTTGTTCTTTCGCCAAGATGGACATCAATTTCTAATTTATTTCTAACAATATTTAATGTTTTATTTACTGGGACATTTGTGAATAAACTAACAACATCAAAACTTACCAGTGTATTATTTGGATCAATATCTATGTTTGATAATTTCTCTAAGAAATGTTTAGAATTTTTAATGTATGAATCAGTGTTGTTTACCAAAGGATCTAAAATGGTAAGTAAAAATTTTGCTAATGGATGTGTAGGTGAGTTTATACAACTTACTATAGGACGTAAAGGTATATTGGGTTTATGTATTTTTGGTACTCCGTAAAAATGTGGTGTTTTACTGTTGTGAGGTGTCAGTTTAAATCTTTCATTATCTGTAAAAGAGTTTAAATTTATAATATGTTAAAGAAACATAAAAATTCTTCAATATAACACTGATTTTTATAAACAAACCTCTGGCATGGCTATGGGTTCACCTTTATCACCTTTATTAAGTAATATTTTTATGGAAAACTTTGAATCAAATTTTGTAGAAAATTATCAATATAAACCTTTAGTTTGGTGGAGATATATAGATGACATTTTTTCTATATACCAACATAACGAACACTGTTTAAATAATTTTTTAACACACATTAATACACAAGAACCAACAATTAAGTTTACGTTAGAAAAAGAAAACAACTCACAACTACCATTTCTTGACATTTTAATAAAAAAGATTTAAACAATTTTGAAACAAAAATCTACAGAAAACCTACACATACAAATAGATACTTAAATTTTAACTCAAATCACCCAATAATGGTTAAAAGGGAGTTGTAAAAAGTCTATTTGATAGAATTAAAGTCATTTGTTCTAATCAAAATATAAATATTGAATAAAATTTAATATAAGATTATTTAAAAAATATTTTTATTCAAAATAATTATCCTCTTGATTTTATAAATAATTGTTTCCTTGAATTTGAAACTCCAGTTATAAGACAAAATCAAAATAGACCTATTACAAATTTATTTTTACCATACATTCCCGGACTATCAAATAAAATTCAACGAATAGGGCATAAATTTAATATTCGCACAATCTTTAAAACACAAAACACAATCAGATCTCAATTAACAAAAACAAAACCATACAACTTAAATGAAAATACAAAAAATGTCATTTATAAAATACCTTGCGAATGCAATAAGTTTTATATAGGTGAAACTTGTAGACCATTAGCCAAACGCATAAAAGAACACAGATCATACATTAAAAACACAGAATTTCATAAATCAAAAATCTGCCAACACGCATTTGATAACAATCATAGAATAAACTGGGATGCTTCGAGCATTTTAGCAAAGGAAACTTGTTCTAAAAAACGCAAAATTAAAGAAAGTGCGTATATATTATTGAATAAAGATAATTGTGTAGCATCAATTTCAGTTAATTTAAATAACACTTGGTTGCCTTTGCTTGATACTAAAGTATCTTCAGGAAAACTAAAAATTAACTAACTATTCACCTTTTTGTAAAATAAACAATCATTACACCAGCAACCAGTTATCTATGTCACTATGACACTATAACCAAATAAACATGTTTTGACATTTAATGTCAAAGTTTTCAGAATATCCCAAAAAACAGAAAAATTGTGAATTTTAAAGCCTAAATAATAGTAAGTTTTTCTTTTTATTAGTTTTATTCCATTTGTCTTGACAACGGTGGCAGATTTGCCACCGAAACGTCGATTTTTAATTATCTGTTTACTTGTTTAAAATTTTTTTGGTTTTTTAGTAGTTTTAATTTTATTTTGGCGTGTACCCAAATAAATACCATCTATTAAATGAATCCGCCAAACTACAGAAGATATCTTCAATTTTTTTTTATCCATTTTCACTGTAACAAAATTGACGTTACAATAAATCTTTGGGTGAAGAATTTTCGACCCCCAAATTAGGGACGTCCCTTAGGCGTTTAAGAGAGAGATTTGAGTTGGTAGAAACAAGGACGACACCTAACCTCAACTTTTTCTCTATCCAGCGTTAGGGAACCCCTAAAAGAATTGGTTGCCACAGGCATTTATTACCAGTTTTTAAATGTAATAGTCTAGTCAACATATTTAAAAACATTAAAAATAAAAATAAAGCTTCTAAAAATATGCTCGGTAGCTTATATAATTCGAAAGGACGTCTAGAAAAATGTTTTTAAAGTGCTTAAAACATACCTAAAAAATTGCGATTATTAAAAAAATAAAAAAACTTTTAAAATATTGCTAAGTTGTTTAATAACTTAAAAACATCACGAAATTTAAGAAATTATAAACAAATCCTAAAAGATGATGAAATGTCCAATAAAGAAAACCCGACTCTCTAAACTCTATCTTCAATATTTCTAATTTTTGTTAACGCTAAAAATGGGGCTTTGCGAGGTCGTTTTGGCATAGGTGCGCCGTCTCAAAAGCCGGTATATCACTTAAAATATTTTTTCACGACCGTTAAAAAAAACTGTTTTTTTCTTAACCTTTAACATGAAGTTAAAGTACCTCATTTTAGTATACTCCAAGAAGTTTTAAAAAAGTAACTTTTTTAACACTTCGAAGCTTTTCTTCACACTTTGAATAAGTGTTTTATTTCAATGCCTACTACAATAAACTTAAATACCAATTTATGCAACTACGCGACATCAACCGAACCAAACGGTCAATTAACCTTTGATTTCGTTATTATTTTTTTAGTTCATGTGTCACGAAATTTTACAGTTTGCAAATAAATTTAATTGAAATTATTGAAAATTAATGGTTATAATAAATTTGGAAAATAAAAATGAATTCATACTGTTATTTATTTTCACAAAAAGTAAGTACCAACACATAATTTTCTAAAATTAAATTAAATAAATCAATAGTTATAAAGAGAATAATCGTCTCTTAAATAATAAGGAGGCTAAGATTTTTGTTTCAATATAATGTCTGTGCTGCAAAAATTAAAATTAATAAAGTTAGATAAATAAAAGATGTATAAAATGGTATTTTGGGAAATTTTTTTACGGTCGTAAAAAAGTATAGTATGTTACACATGCATAAAGTGTCTTTTTTAATCATGGGAAACTTCCCATTCGTAAAAAAAGTATTACTTTATGCCCTCGTTACGTAAATAACCATTTTTATAGTATTATAATTTTAAATTTAAAAAAGGCGTAATTTAGACAGATTACCAAAAAATGTAAATTAAAAAAACAGGTCTTTTTGTTAATTATTGTTTCTTACTTTTGTCGTTATAAGTTAAGATTCGTTAATTAATAAATCCCTTTTTTGTTTCATGGCGCTTTTTTCATTAGTGTACTTAGTGATTAAATTTTTGTTTTTATTATAAATACATTTTATTAAAATTGTTGATGCTAAAATTTTGCAACAAATTAGAAAATTTAAAACGAAAATTATCCTTAAATAAAAATAAAATTTACTTCAAAATCCAATGTGTCACGTTTTTGGAAAGAAATTTGGTAATTGAACATGGTCAAAGATATTAGCAGTTATCAAATAAATAATTGTGACATGTCATTCAAACCCCGTTTTTGGAATTACTATTTTTATTTTCCGACAAAAAACTAGAAGCAGTACATTCGAAGTAATTTTCGTAAGCAGGTAAGTATGCACACATTTTTTGTATGACATGCTATAATAAAGTTGACAGAGGCGTTTGTTTACATTAGATGTAATATTTTATAACATATTGGTAAATGTATTTAAATAACATTAATTTTAGTAGCTTCCTAGTTAAATAACTAATAAATAAATAAATTAAAAGAATAATAATGAGTAGTGATGGAAAAAAACATATACAATATTACATGGAAATTTTTACGATTGGTTGGAATAAAATCCTATTTTTTTTATGACAAAATTGTAAATTATTGTTTTTCGGTTTAAAACGTCACATTAATGTAGATTGTAATATAGTGTTATTTAGAATTGGACTATAAGTTAAATGAGTTTAAAACCAAATATTCTACCAATTTATAAAAACAAAGTTGATAATAGTGGCTCAACTAGAACAAAAACAGTGGCATTAAATAAAATGAGAAATAAATAAAAACTGTTTTTCAAATTTTCCTTTCTTTCTTCGTATAATTCTAATACGGATGTAAATGTATAAAACGCAACCTTGCCTCAATTTAACCAACCCTGTATCTCTTATCGTTTTCGAGATCCTAAGGCCTCTGACACGATACTACGCGTCAGCGTCAGCGGCCAGCGTTGACCGTTGAGCGGGAAAAGCGCTGTCTTTGATCTTTATGCGAGAATAAAAGAACTTATTTTTCTAAAACTGCCGTTTACGCTGACACTGGTTATCGTGCCCAAAGTCTAATGATGTTTCTTAAATTTGTAACACCCCTTATTTATTTTACAAAATTTGTTGTGCTATCTTACAGATACATTGCGACTACCTTTGGTAGATTTTGGACGCGACTAACCGAGTCTTAAAAAGAAAAAACATTACAATAAAACCTAATAATTATAACAAATTATTTTTTGCTTTAAATGATTTTTCTTCATAAGAGTTGTAATCTATTAGTCTAAGATCCGGCATTAAGAAAATAAACCCTCATCTGTTAATAAATGAAATAATATTTTCTGGGCAGATTTTAATATAGTGAATGCAAGTAAACAACATCTGCCAGCATAGGTCTGCTACAATTAATAATAATTAATTAATTAATAATTAATTTATTTACAATTGTTCCTTTACAATACATGTTAATTACATAAACCAATGATCAGCGGTAAAATAGCTTAGTTGGTTAGGTAGTAGCCCGATTTTATTCAATTAAATATGGTTAACATAATTTTGCTAATAGACAAGGGAATAAAAAATAGAAAAAATGTTACCCAGCACAAGATACGAACCCAGAGTGTCGACAAGTCATGCACTGCTAAATGCTGCTACCTAACCAACTAGGCTGTTTCACCGCTCATCATTGGTTTATGCAATTACAATGAAAAGGTAACATTTATAAATAAATTAAGCATTATTTAATTAATAATTATTATTAATTGTAGTTGACCTATGCAGGCAGATGTTGTTCACTGGCATTCACTACATTAAAATCTGCCTAGAAAATATTATTTCATTTAATTAACAGATGAGGGTATATTTTCCTAATGCCGGATCTTAGACTTTATAGTAACAGAAGTTTATAAAAAGTTTTAATTTTATTAACCAGTGCTAGAGGTGTTTACCATGTTTTGTTACCTCTAAGTTTATGAACCATTAATTGATTTAAAAAAATCGTTAAATATCTATTATCAAAGACAATTTTAGTTTCACTACTATTTTCAAATCACGGATTAAAATTTGTTTTTTAAGTTAAGTTAAGTTTAAATTTAAAATCGACAAACTTATTCCATTATAACTTAACATTAAAATATAAAATATTTTTAAATTAGAAAGTTTTTCCTAAATATTTGCATATTTATTATAAAATTATGCGACATTGTTCGAATAGTTAAAGAAAAGAACGAAATTTCAAAAGTTTTCTTCAATAATGGAATAAAATATATTTTAATTATGTTATTTTTAAAGACTCCCTAGGCATATTTTCTTTAAAGCTTTTGTGGAAAATTCCTTACATATAAACTTTAACTAAGGAAAACTAGCATGTTTTTTTGGGGTACTAAAAAAATGTTAAATGTTAGAGAAAATTACAATGTATTTTACTTAAAAAAAAAATATTTCTTAGCAATTTTTAACCTTAAAGTGTTATTAAAATTTTGTGATCTAACCCCATATTTCGTGTTTCCATCCCAGCTTTTACAAATTTTTTCGTCATACCGCTGTACAGGGTGTCCGGATTTTGTTGCAATTGCAGGGTATCTTGGATATTATTAGAGATAGAGACTTGCGGTTTTCGCGAACTGCTGCTACTTTTTGATTTTTTTTTGAAAAACATACGTAGAAGATATGAATTTGGCTTGTATGGTTTAAAATAATTATCTTTAAAGGTTATAATTTGGTTTTGAAGTTTGCTGACCCACAAAGTATCTGCAGGTTAGTGCAAATTATATTCTAAAAATGTGTGTCAATACAAGCATATTTAAAAATGGTTTTAACCTTAAAATTGCTTTAATTAATTGCCAAAGCAGAGTTAGGTAATTTTTTATTGCACGTTTGACCTTTAAATAAATTTTGGGTTTTCATAACAGCCCCAGAGAATGTAAAGTAAAAATTAAAATGAATATCACTTAAAACAAACTACTTATATTGGCATATTGTAAAAGCTTAAACATTTAAAATATATATATATTTTTACGTACTTAATTTGTGGAATAAAGCAACTACAGGGTGATTTAAAAGTTAGTTTTAAAGCTCAAAAATAAAATTAAAAAAAAAAAAACATTTTTAAAATACTAGCACACAAATTTAAAGTCAATCACATATTTTTGACATGAAAATAGCACACAATGATAAAAAAAACATATAATGTAAGGTAAAAGTAAAAATTTAAGCAAGACACCTATCAAGTAAAAACCTATTGGGTTTCTTGTATCTTGTTGGAAATCTCGCATCGGCCAATAATATTCTAACACTGTTTGATCCATATAATTTATTAGGTTAAAACCTGAATGGTTGTTTCAAAAGAAAAATGGAATATTTGGTCCATATCAAAAAAAAAAACATAAATTTTGAAAAAATCTTATTACACTACTGGATTTTACATAAAAATGTCTACCATGCAATATTAGTTAGTTAGTAGATACACAGGATGTACCAAAAAGCTAGTTAAATAAATCAAAACTTTTGTTAGTTCACATTTGGATGCTTAAGTTTGTTTAATTCAATACGCTTATGAAATAAAATAAAATTATTTAAATAAATAAAGAATGTTTAAAAATATTTCTTAGAGTCATAATTTTAAAGTTACAAATCATTTTTATTAAAAAAGGCCCAGTCCGACACTGGTTACTATAAAATATTGTAATAAAATATTAAAGGTAAATAATTATCTTTTATCCGAAATTATATTCGATTGCTATTTGTTTAATTGCAAATATTTTTAAAATAGCCCAACTGAGTTCCCTAATGACCAATTAAATTGGGTGAGTAAGCCAATTAAACATACTTATATTTAAAAAATTCACAAATTTGGAAATTTATGGATTTTTGGAGATTTATGGAAAAAAATATGACAGGTAAACATGAGTTTTCAATAGGTATTATTAGTATTTTATAAAGAAGCAGTTCCGGATCAAGCGTGAATCAGTGAATCTACCGATTCGTCGCCAGATCGGGAGGGGCGCAAATTTAAGCAAAAACTATACAAAAAAATCTACACACACTTCAACCCTTAAGAAGGTTCGTGCCTTTTTATTATGTAAGTAGGCGCGTGGGGGTTAAATATACTCCCAACAGTAAACATCCAATAATCACTTTTCCATTGATTTTTTTTTAACTGTTAAGTTAGATTTTTAATTAACGGCATTTTCTTTTAATGTGTGAATGTTATAATGTCATTTTAACTAAAGCAACTGTTATTATTTTTTTAAACGCTATTTATAAGACGGCAATGTAAGACAGGCAAAAAATTAAATTTTATTATTAATGAGTACACTTAATACTTTGCCTTAGTTAACATAAAGTAACTAAAATCAATTATATGAGCATAAAAATGGACATTATGATTAGACCCTTATTATTAATATAAAAATACAATATTTTTCATTACATTTACTTTTTAGATTTGGCCTCAAAAACATAAAATAAAGCTAAAAAACGGAATTTTCCCCTAAAAATAATACTTAAAATGTTAATAATACCAAAAAAGTGAAAGTTTATTCTGAATCTGTTTCATTCCGATGTATTGGGTGAGACACTGCTCACAAATTGTTTTTATATTATGATGTTTGCACAGTGGCTTTAGTTCACACATAAATTTAATGCCTTATTTTTTTTTGTCGAGGACAAGTAATACATCTGTTTTGATTCCCTAAACTTTTCGAAACTCAACAAGCTCTGACAAATATTGATTAGATTGATAGCCCTTCTATTAAGCCGGCTATCAGTATGAAAAATATTGGTAAGAGCTTGGTGCATACGGCCGTTTAATTTGCTATTTTATATGATCTTATTTTGTATGATCAAGCAGCAAGATATCCACCACATTTTACCTTTTTTAGACGCTTTAACGATACCCTTTACCCCCTTAAAATAAGTACCATCACAAGGGCTCAAAATTTGGGTCTTGGGTTCACTAGGAAAAAATTCTTGACCGGTAAAGAAGCGATAACATTGGTAGGGTAGTAACTTATTAAATTTTGTAATAATACATGGGTATTACATTTTAAAATTTTATAACTAAGCAAGTCACGGCCCTTTAATTAAATTGAAAAACCTAAGTGAATCTTAAACCACATCGTTAAATGTAGAAATTTAATTTTTTGTTAATTCTTATTTTATTTAAAAGAAAACATTTTAAGTCATATTTTTAATAAAATGTAAGAAGATTTAAAGTTAAAAAGCTAAATTCGCTGCCTTCTTCGTTGTTTTATTTTAACCCGTGTAGCAGCGTGCTTTGTTTTATATATTTTTCTTTCTTTAAAAATCTTAACCTACAATTTATTACAAATAGCTTGTTTTTTAAAAGTAATAATATACTCTGCAAAAACATTATAGCATAACCATGGGTTTTTTTCCGAACGATCCTATTTCTTTACATAATTAATGTATTAATACAATTAGGTAAAGAAAATATTTAAAATGAATAAGGGTATAATCTAATCACTAAAATAATTACTTTTATTTAACAGCACATCCTACAGGGCATAGAAATATTTTTTTGTCAAAAACTTTTAGTCACTCTGTAGAATGTAGTATTAGCCTTGAATAATAAAGGTTACGCCAAGGATATGGCTATATCTTTTCCATTAATTTCCTTTTTTATTGTCCTAATAACTCAAGAATAAAAAAATATTGCCAAAGTTAAAAGCAATTTTGTATTAAAGCTTGTAGAAAAAATCGAGCTTATGCAATAATTTTCATAGGGAGTGTGTAAATAGGCAAGTCAATTTCTTTTGAAATTAAATTGATGCACAACCACATCGTCAAAGGTAGAAATTGAATTGTTTTTGTTGATCCCTATTTTATTTAAAAATATCATTTTTCAAGGCATAATTTTTATTAAATATAAGAATATTTAAACGTAGAACACAATTTGTATTTAAATTCGCTGATTTCTGCGGTTTTCCTACACGGGAAACTGTGTGGGGAGATGAATTGTTGTATAACTTATTTTTCTATAAAGCAGATAATTACTTTAAGCTTGTCCTAACAGTAATAATATACTTTCTAAAAAATTCGTTGCATTTCCCTTAGGTTCTTTTTAATTTTCATATTTCTTTTAATTATTAACGTATCATCACAATTTAGTAAAAAAATATTAGCAAAATAAGTAAAAGTATAATTTATTTACGAATGTGATTACCATTGAACGACACATTATACCTACAAGGCCAAAGAAGAAATATTTTTTTTACCTTTTAAGCGCATTGTAATATGTATTATTTGTTAACATCAAATAATAACGGTTATGGCAAGAATAAAAATAACATTTTTAAAAACCCTGTCGGATGCATAAAGTTTGTCCAAAATGCCAATAAAATTGTTGGGAATTCTGTCAAATTTTTCTCGGGTATTCTAAGACCCTCAAAAACCACATCGCGGGTGACCTAGCAAAACCTATCTGCATTTTAAATATGTTTAAATTTATCACATTTTAAAGATTTAAACTTTTAGCATAAAAACACACTTAGTTCTTAAAACTTCTTTTCCACAATTTTTACAATATCTGTCTCCACTCTATTTACACACCAAATACCTTCGTTCCTATACAAGATACAAAAATAAACTTAAAATATGAAATGTTTATTTGGATTGACTCTTTTATTAACAGTAACAGTTATTAAATAACAGGAGGTCCTAAAAATTGATTTTTTTGTCAAGTAGGTTTTTAAATAAAACACCTTATATATGTATTACACACTACATGTCAATTATTAAAAATACTTAAAACAAAAATATTATTATCTTTATATAGTTTTAATCGTTAATTAATATTTCAGCCTACTGTTGATATCTCAAGAACCAGCAATAATTGACATAAAACTTACTTTACAATAAAAATTCTGTTTTTAAGAAATTTTGTATGGTAACTGGTGCTGTCAATAAAAGAATTGTATTTTTAAGTAAACATTTTAAATTTTGAGTTTATTTTTTATCTTGTACAAGGACAAAGTTATTTTGTGTATAAATAGAGTTGGGACACCCTGTAATTAATTTTAATTTTTGTTTTAAATTTCTTATTAAAAAAAAATGAAAATCTAAATAAAGATAAAGAGGGTTTTGCTAGGCCATCCACGAAATCCTCTATTTTTTTACAATATATGGTGATAATTTAATACAAGTTGATAAAAAGTTTTTTCGTTTTGATATTGCAACGAACCTTATAGCGCACCTACTAGAAACCCATAAAACCTATTGCAAGTTGTTAGAACTAAAAAAAAAAATAAAAGTAAAAAACAAAGGTTATCTACTTACTTTTAATATATCATCTTTTACATAATATAAAAATATAGGGTTTTGGTGTGAGTTAAGATATTTTTTTAACATTAAAATTAATTTCTTTTAACACACCTAATAAACCTTTAAAAAAAAAAAATAGCCATACAGGGTGTTTCACAACGTATCCGACAAACTTCTAAGGGTAAATTTCTATATTAAAAAATAGGCAAAGAACTTTATATTAACATATGTCCTAAACATCTTAGTTTTTTAGCTACAGAGTATTTAACACTTTTAATTAAAAATATAATGCCCTTTATAAATAACTTGTATATCAATTTGGTTATTTTTTAAAAATTTTAGGAGACGCCTTTTATGCACTAATTTTTTTGGTATAAACAAAAATTTAATTTTTACCAGTGTCGTTTATAAGGGGTTTAAGGTAAATATTTTTTTAGGAAAAAATAGTATGCCACGGCATTTTTTAAATAAAAATATTCTTTAAAATTCCCACTTGGTTGAACACAAATTTTATCTCTTGGTTTGTTTTTTATTTAATGTACGGTTTTCACGTAAATAAACAAGAACCATTGCCTTGCATGGTTAAATCCCGATCCAATTTAAGAATAAAACAAAGGGTAATTTTTTACTATAGAATTTGATATTATCGATACGAAATGACTATGTCGAAAAACGGTTTATATTTATTTATGTGAGAATCTTGCATTCAATAAAAAAGTTAGGAAATTAAATTTGTTTTAGGCCTACTGAAAATTTTTAAAGGTATACAGTTGTGTACCATTTTTTTACTAAAAATATTTAACTTAAACCTCTCATGGACGACAATGATAAAAATTATTATTTTTCTTGTATGCCAAAAATGTCTTTGGTGTCTAGGAAGCGTCCCAAAATTCTTAAAAAATATCCGTATTGGTTAAAAGTTACTATAAAAAAAACAATATTTGTTAAAACACCTTGTAGTTTAAAAACTAAGACTAATACGTGCGAGACATATATTCATATAAAGTTTATTTCATATTTTTTATTGTAGAATTAGCCCTTAAAGTTTATCGGATAAGTTGTGAAACATTCTGTATAAGTTTTTTAAACCGGGGTATACACGGTCATGCAAACCTAAAACGCACTTGCATAAAAGCAAATGTCAAATAAAGCTTTTGATACACACGATTTAGATGTACCTGTTAGATCAGCGTCAGTTTTTGCAGCTCGTGGTGTGATCAACTTGAAAATAAGCGTAATTCAGCAAAAAGATTTTTTTATTTTTTTCAATGTATTCATTACTTTTAACTTTCCAAAAACATGGATAATCTTGGTACATATCTATAAAATCAGGCAATACATCTTTCTGGCGCCATTTTGTTAACTCAAAACCAACAATATACCCTCGTAAACGACGTTCCTAAACTGGAACGTTAACTGAGGTGTCCTACAGATGCACAAGTTTGCACGACGCACGCCATTAAAAATCAAACTCGGACATCGAGTTGCATACCAAGCCCGATGTGGCAGTTTTTAATACACACGGTCAAATTTGCGCGCAAACATTGGCTTTTTGACAGATGTGACAGTTTTGCATGAACGTGTATACCCCGGTTAAGACAACTAACAATATATTTTTATAACTTTAATAAAACATTTGTTAGATAAATTTTATGTCCGCATTATTTTTAAAAAGTACGTTTTACTTTTGGTATTTATATTACTAAACTTTTAAATTAACGCCATATTTTAAATGAATAATATGCACAGTATTATTATGTAGTTAAAATTACAAAATTTGTTTTTACCTTATTAAAAGAACGTCGCATAATTTTATAATAAACATGTAAATATCCAACTAGGAAGTTTTGTTACGAAAAATGTTTTTTAATATGCTGAAGTAAAATTAAAACGAAATAAAAATTTAATTTAAATTTTAATAAAAGACAAAATTATGGAACCGTAAAATATGCCTTTTCATAATTTTAATTTGTATTTTACTTTAGTTAATACAATGTACAAATAACCAAACTTATAATATATGTTGCTCTTAAAGTATTATAAAATTAAATAAATAAAAACATAAATTATTAACTAAATAAATACATATGTAAATAAATAATTAAATGAATAAACAACTTTTAAAAAGGCAAAGTTTTATTGTAAAATTTTGTTGCACAAAATATTGTAATGAATTATATTTACAAAATTACTAGGAATATTAGTAAACCTAATAAAAAATTAACAAAAGTGTAGGTAATTCAAATAAGCAAATAATCCAATTTTCTGAAGAATAAAAAACAAATTAAAAATAATATAAAGAAATATATGTATAGCATTTATACTAGTACCTAATCACAATTTAGAAACATGTAAAAAGCAGCTAAATATCACCTTATATTTTTTGCTTCATTTCTATTTTAAAAGTTTGTTTTTGTAATTGTTTTTAAAAATTGACAAAAACCAAATTATAAATAGCCGAGAGGCTATATGCAAGGCTTCGGCTACAATACAAATGGTGAGCGGCAACCGGCAGAATGACAAACCTTTGCAGCGACAATCGACCGACAAGGCTACGATTGCTTGTGGTACCCGTTAATTTCTGGCCACACATAACCGCACCAAGGCCACACCAAGCCAAGTTATTTTTATACCGAGGACGTAAAATAGCACTTTTATGCCCTCGGCTAAAAGTTGTGGCTCGAGCTACACAAGGGCCACTATCAACTGAGGTCGTACAATAGCTTTACGCCAAAGGTACAAACAATATTTTTGTATGAATGAAAATATTGACCCAGCATCCTCGATGGTTATTTTTTCTTTATTTTGTTGTATATTAAATAATTTTGCCAATGTTACTAGGCTAGTTAACGGTAAATTAATGAAACAACTTTAAGTTACCTAAGAAATAATTATATGTGACGTCAACAAAGTTGTCAAAAAATTGATTTTCAAATTTGAATTATGAGCCGAAATAATTCGTAATTAATATTAATTAAGTTTAAATCAATGATTTGTGTTTTTTTCCAAAAATGGGGCTTTATTTAATTTCATTATTGTTTTAAAAATTTATAACTGAGAGCGATTTTTTGCCGTACGGGGTAAAAATGTAATTTTACTTTCTCATATGGAAGCGTATAATTGTATTTTACGTCCGGTCGTACAAAAAAACATTTTTGTCAAGTTGCTATAGCGTAACTTAGTACTATTTCAATTATTATTTGTACATTTTTAAAATTTATATTTCGCGGGATTCACACACAGTACCGTTTAATTTGGCGATAGAAAAATTCGATAAAGGTTCCTTAGCTGCGCATATTTTTATTAGTTTTAAGTAACTTTCTGCAAACCTAAAATATGCTAATTAACAGGGCAAAGAAAAAGGGATCCCCTAAGGAAAAAGGGCTAAGGAAAGTAGTAAGTGCCCTTTATCCGCCTAAGTACATTGTGTATTCGAAAAACCTATGGTTTTAATTTTTCTATTTCATTAAATGTTAGTGCGTAATCAATATTTCTACTAAAAATACAGTCAACCTATTTCTTATTTTATTTGCGTGCTAACAAGTTGAGTATATTATTTTATGTATGTATATTTCTTTGTTTATTTAAAACAAATTTTCCCACTTATCTTTGTTTCTCCTTATCAAAGCTTTGAGTGTAGTACAGGTAATGGTTTGGCCACACATAACCGCACCGATAACGCACAAAACCTCGTAAGGTAGCACGACCGTGCTTTGGTGCTTTTGGTTTAAAATTTTAATTGCGATAGCGATGGTACGTTGCGTCGTACGGTTTAAAACATGCCCCGTTAGCATTGCTTTTTTTTCATACGGTCCATTGAAATCATATGCGGATCGGATAGCGTCGATGTTCCTCTGAACTGAACCCAGCTTTCAGTTTACCGGGCTTGACCTTTCATTTCAGTTCATTTTGTATAAAAATAAAAAGTAAGTGGTTTTAGGTTAGTTGTTGGAAACAAATAATACAAGAAAAAGTGATTTAATGAGTACTTAAGAATGTAAAATTAATTTTATTGGCACATCTTGTAAATATTATGTGAGTTAAACTTATAAATACACTTTTATTTTGTTATATATTATGCGCTGATATTAGGTCTATGGCATTTGACTCTAATAAAATAAATAAACAAATTCTTTAATACAATAAACGTTTATTATACTATTATAAATCATATACCGACTATAAGACATAATTAAGATAGTGTCATAGGCTTGTTTTAGGGCATGGGGTTGGTCCGCTAGTAAAAGTTACGGGTATTAGGGCCAGATATTAGTATTAAGATATGCCTAATATTCATATAACACCATTTGCTAAGAAAAATGTGCCGCTAGTGTGAAAATTTTAACAAAAAATGATCCCATGCTTACTGCAAATATTATTCTTATTTTTTTTTCTAAGCAATTAATCCTAATAGCCTGGCCGGCTAAAAGGTCCAACTTAAACCCTAAAAAAATTACAGGATTAATTGAAGCTAGATGTAAGATCCCAGAAAAAAAGGAAAAACTGCTTCATGCATTAAATCAAACAAGGCGAGAAATTTTAGTTAAAAAAATCAAAACTTTTTGGAGTCAATACGACAAAAATGTGCAAAGGTTAATAAAAATAATGGGTACACTACGAGATATTAACTTGACTCTGAGTGACATACAATAATTAGTAAATTTTCGCGACGTTTGGTTGTTAATTTATTTAAATATTTTTATTAATTTTTTTTATTACAGAGTATTTTTTTAAATGTCTTCCCATTTTTAATACCTCCTTACTGTATTACACAAAACTTTATAAATGCATAGACTTTTTGATGATTATCAATTTTTTTTTAATTAAAAGTTTCTTTACTTTTGGCCGCTGCTGTGAGTATTTTTGGTAGAAAAACAAAACCCTTAAAAGCAACGTAAACTAGGGCACTTATTTTTGTTTAACAACTAGGCTTAGTAATTAGTTTACTTTTTACAGACTCCTACAATTATTTGAAAAGTTGATAAAACTGTAATCCCATAAACACCATTTCCGATAAACTAATATTATCTTTCAAGGTAAATTTATCGAGTAATTTCCTTATAATAATTACTCAATAACTGGTGTGACGTTCTAGTAAACTAGCAACTTAGTTTCAAACGCGTAACCGATAGAATCGATCATTTTAATAGGCTTAATGTGTAGTTAAACAGAAGCTGCACATATTGTGTTTATTGTTTATGTTACATTTAATGTTGTTACGAAAGTATTAATTTACTAACAAGTGCATAAAGAGTTTGTTTACGAATGCTACGAGCTGTCAAACGACTGCGCCAATTCTATAAGTAAAACAAAACACTTTATGCATGTGTTGCATTACATATAGGGTACCCCACTACGCAGGGTGATACAGGATGTAATTTAATTAATAGCTTAAAATAAAGGATATAATCTTTATTCGTATTTTATGAAACATTTAAAATAAACCCAAATATGTCCTAATTAGAGGGGGCCAAAAAATCGACTTTTTGTTATATATTGTAAATATTGTTTAGGGTGACAAAAAGAAAATATGGTTAAATTTTAGGCCCTTAATAATTATATAAATGTTTCTCTTCTCTTATTTAAATTTTTTATTTGTACTTTTATTTTGGCGTCACAGCTCCCTAACTATTAGGGTAAAAAGTTTATTTGCACATATGTCTTTGGAAAATTAAATTGCCTACAGAAAACGTTTATTTTTAATTTTCCTTAGACGAACATTTTTCGAGTAATCAGGCTTAAAACATTGATAATTTTTCAGAGTTACCTTTTTTATTTTGGAATTTTCTAACTAACAAAAAAAAATAACATAGAAAAAAACAACATGGATTCTTAACTTATTGCTTTACAAAAAGACCTTTTAATGTTTTTAAATAAAATTGTTTTTTTTAAGTTGTTTACAATTTAAGTTAAAGAAAACATTAAATTATATATTCTTTATTTTTAAACCAAGTTTTTTACTCATTGAAACAAATTTTTATATATTATTATCCTTTATTATAATTTTAGTCATTTTGTTGCTTAAAAATATCTAAATTTTATAATATATCCAAAGCTATTCTAGGTTAAAAGCTATTTGTTATACAAAAACGTAGATTTACTGTGTCAGAGTAAGTAAAAATAGGTTCTCGTATAACAAACACCCATTAATTTAGAATAGGTTCAATTATAAAATTTAAATATTTTAAGTCATATATTTAATAAAATTATGATTTTCGATGATATATTATATCAATTTGATCCATTGAGTAAAAAAACTTGGTTTAAAAATAAAGAAAACAATAATTAATTTTTTTCTTTAAAATAAATTGTAAATAACTTTTAAAAGACCCATTTTATTTAAAAACATTAGGAGACCTTTTCTGTAAAGCATTAGTTTCCCTTTGGGAATTGATGTTGTTTTTTTTCTATAAAATTATTTTTCGTTAGTTACAAAATTTCCAAATAAATAAGGTAAATCTAAAAATACATCAATGTTTAAAGCTTGACTATTTGAAAACGGTTCGTCTGGCACAAATTTTTAAAAGGACGTTTTTTGTAGGTAATTGAATTCTCTAAACATGTGCGTGCAAATACTTTTTTTAGTCAGGGAGCCTTGACTTGACTTAACAAAAAATGAAAGCACATATCAAAATCCAAATTAAAGGAGTGAGACCCCTAAATAATAACAATAAGGGCTCAAATCTTCACGATATTTGCTTTTTGACATTCTAAAAAATATTTTTGGTATATTCTTTAAATAAATACCATTCGATTTTATTTGCCCAGCCTACTCCTAAATGTTTTAACTTTTAAACAATATATTATAATTTTAAAACTGTTTAGAATATTTTCATAAAATTTGGCATGCACGCGGCTTGCTAAAAAATTAAAAATAGGACCACACTACTATTTTAAAATAATTTTGCTTTACCAAAAATGCATTAAGAACGATTTTTATTTTTTTACGAGAAAACAGTGCACCGAACAAAGAAAACTAAAGACGTCAAATTTGTTGCAATATAAATAAAACTTTAAATATAATTTTTATTTAAAAAAAAGCAATGATGTCCACTTTTTTAAACTCCCAGTATACATCTCGTTCGGACGCCACTAGTAGAAGTTTAGAATTAAAAATCTTTTACATCAAAAATGCCTAGTTATTAGCAGGTGCGGGCGAAATTTCATGAAAATATCTCAAACAGTTTTAAAGTTATGATAAGAAATCGATTTTTTCATAAAACCTTAATACCATGTAAGTAGAAGAGGAAAGGTTCGATGTGCATTTTTATGACCATCTCAACCCCTAACTGGGAAAACTACCCTTATTGCCGCCATAGTGCGTTACCTCTTCTACTCATGTAGCGTATAAGTTAACAGGTTTAGGACATATATTATGTTTATATAAAATGTTTTTTTTTTTTTTATTAGCTAGGAAATCATACCCTTTCTTTTAGGCCAATTATAAAATAACATCCTGTATTTTGACCCATTTGAGCGCAAAATAACATTAGAACAATTACCGATAATTGTGAAAAAAGTGCTTTTTTTCAAAAACTGCCCGGGTAAATTTATTTTGTTTATTTAAAGGGGAGGGTAAATTTTTAAAACAACAAGAAAAAGAAACAAATGCTGTTTTTAAAGAAAAACACATTTTTTTCCGAATTTAATGGTTTATTTTTTACGCACGTGTGGTATTTATGAAAAAATTTTAGAAATAAAAAAACAAATAAAAAAGAACTTTATTAAAAATCATTTTAGGTACAGAACAATGTCGTTAAATATATATTTTTAAAATACGTATAAATTAAAAAATGATAATATAATTAATTGCACCACTGTTATATGTACTGTAAACGCAATTATGTTATTTTTTCTATTTACAAAAATATTAGCTTACTCTTTCATAAGCCCAAATACAAACATATAGGGTCTTAAAAACATATTTTTGATAATAATTAAGTTCATTAAATTGATTTAAAATAAACTAGTTAAGCAAAAGGATATGTAAATGGTGTAACAAAATATCCAGTAAATTGCTTAAGAAAGTTATATTCATTAAAAGCTTTATTGCTCATCCAAACAATATGTAATCTTTTAGTTTTATAAATATTAAGTTTCAGTTATATTGCTGCGATACTCTAGAAGGCAGTAATGTTGCTTAATTTTGATTAGTTTTTTTATTGCCGCTAAAATACTTCTGGCTTTTCTTTTCCTTAAAGATGTACATATTTTTTAACTTATAAAGAGCTTCAACAAAATCTTCGTAGGTGTCAAACGTGTTTCCGAGTCTTATTTTTGTTTTTTTGATCAATAATAAAAATACTGTTAATTAATAAAACAAAAAAATAAAGTTGGGTTAATTTTAACTATTATTTGGCGATTTTTTATACTTTTTATACACAAAACCGTCGGACGGCGGCATCTACCGAATATAGGTAAAAACCGACGGTAATAAAAACTGATTTAGATTTTCGCGGTTTTCATGTATATAAATAAATAAAACCGCCGGATCGCTATTTCCTTCTTATAATTAAGCAAAACTTCCGGCGGTCGTCTAGCAAGTGCCATTAATTTAACATGCCCAATATTGCAAAACATCAGCTACATGAATTACTTATGGAGAACAATAACTTTAGACGTAACGTTGTTGGATACGAGTATAAAGCCAGATATATTGATTAAAGTGATGTGTTGTTTATAAGAGATTAGGTTTATTATGATGCTGATAATAATAGAGCACACTGATCTAAAATGAATTTATTAGAGGAATATGTATATGTATATATCAGCGGCGTAAACACAGTAAAAGCATATATGCATTGCCTACCCTAGAAAAACTACTAATATACCTATTTTTCTTAATTATGAAAAAATTTAATGCACCGCTTAAGTCATCTTTTAACATAATATTAATAATAAAATAAAACTATACGCTACTAGACAAAATCATACGCCGGCGCCGCCATAAAATCTTATTCTATTCAAGTTTTTACATACCGATGTACTCCGTGTAAAGCTCAAAACACACTAGGCGCTCGGGTATCGGTACGCTCCATGGTCCGGTCAAATATTTTACATGCTATTCAAATTTCATTTCAGGTCATTTATTTAAAAAGCATGTAAAATATATGACCGAACCGTTAGCGTACCGAGACTTGAGAGCCTAGTGTGATTTGACCTTAAGCATCCCACATTTAAAGGCAGTAAAAAGCAATTTAAACTAACTTATCAATTTCACCGTGATCAAAAAGCACTACTTACTGAGCGACCTGACTAAAAGGACACGGACGACACCCGATTAAATACAAACAATTAAGGAATTGTTATTATAAGACGGTTTAAATGTTCGTACATTCTTAAATAAGGGGTTCAGAGTAAAAGTGGTACTAAAATAACATTTTGTTAAAATGAGATATAAATAAATCAATATTTTAGTTATATTCATATTTTATGTATCTGTATATTTCTTAGGATTTCAGTTTTATTTATGGTAATTGTCTTTTAAAGTTTTTATTTTTAACATTACTAGTTCTGCCTTAAATGAGACAGTTATTTTATATTTGTCATTTGTGCCACTTTTTACTGACCCCCTCAAATATGTTGACAATCTAATATTTACTACTAACTTTACAGTCAGGGTTTTGCGTCATGCACTGGCTTTTTTGACTGTCCGTTTTAATTATTGGCTACTACATATACAGTAAAAAGGCTGTCACTTAAACTACTTTTGGCATAAAAATGATTTCGGCTACGTGTCCTTGCATCAAGGGGGCACTGGCAAGATTTTTTTCAAATTCCATAAAAGAAGTTCCTAGTGCCCCCTTGGTACTAGGCCACGCGACCGAAATCATTTTTATGCCAAAAAGTAGTTTAAATACCTAAATTTTACCCGATCTCTTTTTATTCTCCAATTCAAATGATGAAGGGGGACTTTTAAAATCCTCACTGTATTGAATTTTGGAAGGTAAGCATATTTTAGTGAATTTAATATTTTGCCCATCTTACTGTAACCTGCACTGCACGCCACTGGTATATACATGATGGCTCAATATTAAACGAGAAATGACAAAAGTTGTATAGAGTGTGGACCTAAAGAGTCCCCCTGCTAACTTATTTTTTGTTATTTTTTATTCTATACAATTTAGAAGAATATAAACTACTTTTGACGTAAAAATGATGGTTGCAACAATAAAGATGCCGGATAGGCGCTATTCTAAGAAAAAAAAACTTAATGAAAACGGAGGTCATGTAGCACATTATTTTAAAGCTCCTGGCGAGTCCTTTATAACCCTAGAATATAAGGTTAATATAATTTGGACGGCCATATTTTCGAGAGAAAAGATAAATGTACCTAATATTGTATTTTCTAAAAGCTTCTTTAAAGATCTTTTAAATAATAACATCATATACAAGATGCTTTATTTAAAATACATGTACTGTTTGTCATACCCTGTATATTTTTATTATATCCACAATGAAAAGATCTTTAAAAGAGCTTTTAAAAACTACAACAATATGTACACCCAACTTTATTAGTTTGGAAAATATGGCCAACTAAATCAGGTATTTAGTTGAGTTTTAAAGTACCGTACATTTTGTAATAGGTATTGGATCTAAACTGTAGTTATTGTTATATAAATTAGTTCCTTATGGTCAGTTTATTCATTAATTAAAAAAAAACAAATTTTGGGTTAAATTATTATATTCCCTAAACTATAAAATATCATTAGGTCAATATTTTCTTTTAACTTACGA
Organism: Listronotus bonariensis; assembly: GCA_014170235.1. NCBI lineage: Eukaryota > Metazoa > Arthropoda > Insecta > Coleoptera > Curculionidae > Listronotus > Listronotus bonariensis. The sequence continues at coordinate 71,790 of JACEGR010003356.1, forward strand.
TATATCGGATAAATAATGTTCTTTTACATCCCTTTTTATTTACTTCTAAATGGTAAACATATGTACCCTTTTAGGTATTATTTTAGTGGCTTGTGGAGCAATAAGATAGCTTAAGAGTGAAACATAAAATTAGGAAGGCCATGAAAACAAATACATAAAGAAACCATTTTCAGAGCTATTATTACCAAAAAGTCAAAGTCTAAATTTTATTGACATGTATGTCCTTGTTTATAGTTTTTATTGTCTAATAAAGGTAAGACATACCAAAAATTGTAAAAACAAGATTTTTTTAAAAATGTTAGCTTAGATGTTACTTATTTATGGAAATAATTAAAATCCGTATATTTTAACAAGAAAATTAAAGGCCGATACTAATTTCTAACCCCTTAACCGCCCCTAGCCGAATACTGTGATAATACAACTATTTTATTAACAAAACTATTTATAAAAACCAAATCCAGAATATACAGGGTGTTTTCTAATTGCGGTAAGAAAATGTAGGGTTTTACTACAGAAAAAAGTTCCTAATATATGAACATGTGTCCGGAAAGATACAGGGTGATAAACTTTAAAAAGCAAATTGGGTTTTTGGCTGTGGTATTTGTTGAAATAGGGAGTTTTTTAAGCCCTAAATAAATTTTAATAAGTGAGACTAGTACGGCAATAACTTTTATGCAACTTTTATATTTTTTCCGGATAAAATACCTAAAAATAAAACTTTATTGCTTCTATTTTTTTACGCAGCTTGCTTTGTTTAAAAAAAAACAGCTAAACTGCATATTTTTGGGCTAAACAAACAACATAAAGACATTTTTTTTTAATTTACTGCTATAACTTCTTATTTGCAATTATGTAACAACAACAAATACGTTATTTATTAGTATTGTACTAAAAAAGTGTTTTAGAGATTTTTAGCTTGTTTCAAAAGTTTAACAGCTTGTATCTTGAGAACGAAACATTTAGGGGCCAATGTTCATATGAACTTTCTTTACGCCCTTAAATTTTATTAGGAAATAACATGTATATATGATATCCCATATCTTTAAAGTCATTCACTTTTCAACTAAGCTGAGTTAAATCGTCATATATATCTAAGCCTTAGGAATTTGTGGTACCATTTTTCCTACATCTCTCAGGGACACCTCTTCACAAAGAATTTAAAAATTTAATCGTATATCTAAATTTCCCAGATATTTTTACCTTCCGTATGTGCCTTTTTGATTACAAATAGCAAAGATAGCCCGCTTCCTTTTGGAAATGGAAATAAATTATTAACCCTGAAAAAGTAAAAGTACGCGATTCTAGCATTTTTCTTCAAGAAAGTCTGATTAAAAATTTAAGTGTAGTTCACTGAGCAGATTGTCAATAGATTTTTCGAGAAGTTCTACTTACCAACGATACGAGCTTACAAGTAATGAAACACGTTCTCTAACATGAAAGTTTAAAAAGCTCTCGAAGTTATTGACAGATCGCAATAAAATGACTTTTCTGAATTCAGTTTAAGCACATTACGGTTGTTTAGATATATTAAAATTGTAGTATTACCAGTAAATATTTAAAAAGTTCTTTTAGACTAATAAAATAATACAAATAAAGATATACCAGAACAACTTAAAATAACTTGTATGAAAGAATTAGTTAGGCATTCGTATTTTTAAAGGCCACGGGGTGCTTTTATTGACCAAGAGACACGTTGTGTCTAGAAGGTGATCTAAGGTTTGTTCCTACATCAGTCAGGAACAGTTTGCAAACCGTCAGGCTCATGCGTAGGAGATAAAATCCGTTGAATTTTTCCTCGTGCGCATGCTCTGACAGTTTGCAAACGGTTTCTAATTGGTGTAGGAACAAGCCTAATATCGCATGTGACAAGAAACAATAATAAAATAATCAACGTCGGAAAAGTGACACTTTTAAACTCCTAAAAACTCGAAAATTTCAATATTCTATATATCGTTGTAAATAAAAGAATTTAGAATTTATCAGTTATTATACTTTTCCATGCACGTGCGATATATATATATATTATTTAAATATTTTTAGGTTTGTACTTCTATTTTAACACTGTATAAAATGCAGGAAAAAAATATTTTTTCAAATAAAATTATGTCCGAAAATACTTCGTTTTAGACGTAGGGTGTTTAAAGTTAAAGTTTTAAAAAACAATGCCTTTGTTATCATACCTTTGCCCAGCACATCAGATATTTTTACAAAATTTTGTACACTTTATTGAGAATTACCCTTCATTTTTTGCTGTTATTAAAAAAGCCACTGGCGTTCAAATAAAATTTGTATTGATTCTTTTTTTCAAGAACAAAATAGTATATTACTGCTTTTCTTTTAAAGAAATATTGTTATTATAGAGAAACACATAATTTTCTTTAGCCTGTAGTTTAAGGCTTTAAATTTTCTTTTAGAAGTCTTTAGCATTAAAATATAGTAAGTTATTATAAAAATAAGTGCAGTACCTAACTAAATATATAAACACAACCCCTAACTACCTCCCCTATGTAAAATTAACTTTCGCCCTTATAAGATTTTATATATGTATGTATAATTAATACGTTTAAGAACTTTGACCAATTTAAATTGCTTAATTTTTGTGAAAAATATAGCTCAAATTAGTAATTTTTTTAATGTTTAATTTTTACCTTTTTTCCCAAATAACTCAGAACATACTGGAGATAAGAAAAATATTATGCAGTACTAAATTGTAGCTTTTTTAAACTAAAATTTTAATGTAGCCGCTTAAAGCCTTTATTTACAAACGAGCACCACCTTCTTCGAGCCCATTAACCTAACCCCATTTAAAAATAAAGAAATATTTTAGAATTTAATTTTTAAAACCTTGTACCTCTTTAATAACTCTAGAAAATAGTTGTTAAAAACCTTCTATTGATAAAAATAAAGGAAATACGTTAAAAATAATTTTTAATTAAGAGACATTCAAATAGCCTACTTTGGAGAAAAATAAAGAAGAAAAAATAAGTTACGGGCGATCTGAGGTCGGGATAGGGGAAAGGGGGAATTTAAATGTAAAAACGGTGATTCTTGATTTTCGACCCAACTACAAGTCTTATGAAAAAAAGTTTAATTGTATAAAATTTTAAGGTAATAAAAAATCTACAAATTTTGTATTTACACTTTCTTTACATAACCTTAAAATTTATTTAAAATATTCAAATAGTCAACATTTTTGTTTTTTAATTTTATTTTTTACAAAAGCTAAATATTTTTACAAAATTTAGTGAGAACGTACCTTTGCATGTCACAAATACACCGTTTTTTTGGGTTAAAAATATTTATTTTTTCAGATTATTTTTACTTATTATCAAAAAATACCCTTATTTTAAATTAAAAATTCAAGTGTCCAAATAGCGGCAATTTTCAAAGAGTGATAATTCTAAAGGTATGAAAAAAAACGTAAATACAAAAGTAGTAAATCTTTTTATTTCCCAAAACTTTGCAATTTAACTTTTTTCATAGGGCTTGTAGTGTTGCCGAAAATCTACAAAAACCGCATATTACACCCAACAACCGCCCTTTACCCCTTCGTGACCTTAAAAATGCCCGAAATTTATTTTTTCTTTAATTTTTGTTATACATATTCTCTACATTTTAACGGGTTTCGTCCTACTATATTTTTTGTTACTTTTACCGCTTTCAAAGGGTTCGGCACTGGTCCACAAGGAAAGTCTGAAGGTACTGCATATCATTAAACACTCCGGTTGTAACCCCTTTACACGTTTCCTCAAAATTTAATTTTATTGGTTCCTATTTTGTATTTTAGTCTAATTTAAATTTCTTAAATTTTTTTTTTTTTTTAAATATATTCGTTAATTTTTTTTAATAATAACAACAAATATATAAGTATGTCAAAAACCAAAAAATGTATGTATTTATATACATTTTCTAGAACAGCTGTTTTTTTTAATTAAACCATTGACTTTAAAAATGGTGTCAGATTATTATAATAAAGGTATATTTGTTTAAATGCTTATTTTAAATTTGCTATACTCTCTTAAAAAACGGGACGTCTGTTATAGCGTTAATAAATTCTTCCGTCTCGTGTCCGTAGTTATGGGTTAACAATGAGGCGGGTCGTGGCCACCAAATTGGCCATCACCAGCCGCCGCTGTTTAATACCTATTTATAGAACTTCTAAACCTAATACTTTTATAAAAATTTTCATAATTACTTAAACAAAGCAAATTTAATTGCAGAGAAAATTAGTTTTCTGGGTTTAAGTCTTCTCTTTAAACCTTAAAAACAAATAACGAACATTTTGCAAACACGGAAAATAATGGCCATTAAAAAGGAGATTACCTTAATTGGAAAAACAAACAACGCTCTATTGTAACCCATTTAAAATTCTATTTAAGATTTTAAGCTTAAGTTTCTCTGTGTAGTTTGGTTCTTGGTCTATTTTCTTCTAAAAATTGTTTTTGTTTTCTAGTTTAAAAATCTATTATTATATTATTAAATGTTTACTATTTTTTTTAAATTACATTTAATTAAAACTGCTAAGCACGTAGCTAATTGTTTCAATGTAAAATTTATTTAATAGGTTTTTATACTAGCACATACAACTTATGTTATTCCGAGGAGTAGGTACTGCAGCAGCGCAACAAATTTTTTTAAAATTTATAACTACAACACACAGTATGCTACGTTGCGAAACGTATACTGCAAAATAAATTTTGTATTATCCAAGAGAAAAGCATTTATTCTGTGCAACATTTTCTGTGGAGGACGTTGTTGTTGTTCATCTGCTTCTAAAAAAGAAAATATAGTTTTTTAGACAACTTTGTGGCAAAACTTAAGCAGACATACCTTGAAGATTGTTAACAACTATTTTCAACGAATCTATTAGACAAGCCATAACTTTTAAAGTATTGGACATATCAAAATCAGACTTGGTATAAGTAATGGTATGGAAAGATGAGGGTTTTTGCATATTTCTCACGTTGTGGTTTCTTTCGGTTTAACCGAAAATAACTCTAATTTTGAATTTTTAAATATTACAACCTGTAATATATTAACATTTTGGGATTTCTGAGACAATTTTGAGCATTTTGACATTTAGAAATATTTTACGCCTACTTAATCCTACTTAATTTTTGGAGAATCATTTGTAGTATTGCATCTAGGTGGCTATGATCCTTTATTTATCACTTTATTTTTATGTCGCAAATTAATTGGTATCGATAGAGTCGTCAAAAAATGATTTATTTGAAAAGTGCTTGTCTAAAAAGGGTTGTCATTTGAAAAATAATAGTTAGGTACCAAAATGGTAATTTGCCATATTGTTTTATTTTTATCTTTCATATTAGTCACTAAAACTTTGCGATTGTATCTTTATATCTCCTATGGTCACTAGATTAATTTGCACCCAATCATGGCAATTTACCTAAATGCAAAAATAAAATTTGCTCTAAAAATCAAGTAGGCTTAAAAATTTTTTAAAATGTCACTTTCTGACTACTGAAGTTATACCGTGCGGCGGCGCGCGCATACGTTCTCTTACGATGGGTCCATTCTCTACAAAAATAGAGGAGAGACAGGCAAAGATTAGACAGGTTCTCCCGCAATCGCGTAGTGGGAGCAGTCATTTGCGTTCAAGAATACCTATTTAAGCTTTTCGAGAGAACTCCGCTCACTTTTCTTATGAGAACACTGTTCCCCAGTTTCAAGAATAAGGAACCAGACCGGTTTCGCCTGCCTTACAGGAACTTATCAATGAGGCAGTAATGAGTCCTAGTAAATAGCATAGAAAACAAGGGTCTACTAATTGGACAAGTTTTATTGTCCATCGGTAGAATATTATATTGTATATCTAGCGATACGTTCTGTGCATTATTTTTATTTTTATGTTTTCGTTAAAAGAGCGCGTCTAAAAAGAAGTTAGGTTTATTTGAGTTATAGTTTTTGCGTGAAGGCATTTTTTTAATTTTTTGTTTAACAGTCGAAAATTTATAAAAATTTCACTTACGTTTTTTGCTGGCATTTTACAAATTACAACACAACTGCAGTGTCTTATTTTTTAAATATATAAAAATTAAAACAAAATAAATATTTTTACGTGTACTTGCTTACAATTTCGTTACCTTCAGTTTTAGATTATAGAGGTTCCACTGTACTTACTTGTTAAACTAAAAATATTTCTAGTACCTTATGTTTAAAACACAAACGCATAATACTTTTAAAAACCGTCAAAGACTATATGTTAACTAAAAAGTTTCAAACAACACTGTTAAAAATTTAGGTAATTCAATAGCCTTGTTTTCAGTGGGAATCTCAATAAATAAATAAAGTTGTACGTGTTTTGGTTACAAACATGATTTCCCATACAATAACCTGCGAAATAGACAGAAACCATACGTTTATTGGAACCAATGTATGTAGGTTGTATCGGGTAAAAGTAATAAATTTACTTGGATTTTTCCATTATAATACTATGTTGTAACTTAATGTTTTATTTTGAATGTTGCCTTTGGTGTATTGTCTGAAGTTAAAAAATATATATTTTATTCTGAAAGTTGCTAAATGTGGTGCAAGTCATACCAAAATAGTATTAAGCCTTACTATAACAAAAGTAGCAAGACCTAAAAATAGCTATTTTGCAAAGGTCTGGGAACACATAATCGCACCAAGGCCCGCACTGTTGCACGTCTCGTCTGTGTCTCGATTGTGTTATGTACCATTGTAATTAAATGTCGTACGCTGAATATCACCGCAGCCTCCCCGACCACGTACCCCGTACCGCATTTTAACAAGTCGACACACATCATCAACACACGAGTCACATCGCGTCGGCTGCGACACATTTTTAATTAGTCACTTTGCATTGTACTTAAAATGTTTATAGCTTATTGGATTTTTCGAAATATTAAATAAAAAATATATTTTAACAAAATACCAATTTATTCATAAGTTTCATTCATAATTTATTTTACAATTTTTATTATAATTAAATCAGTTTTTTTATTTTGTTTGTTGAAATTAACTCACTCTCAAACCATTACCCTTTTATTTTTATACGTTATGAACTGAAATAAGAGGGTACGCCTCGGTGCGGTTACGTGTATCTATTTTTTTTTGCAAGTTGTCGTGACTAGAATCGTGGTTCGAAACCCACGTTGAGCTGTAGGTCCCGTCTGGCTGACATCACCCAGACGTAAAATCAGGGTGAACAATAAGCTGACCGGTTGCAGTGCGGGCCCGGCCCCTTTTAAACCAACCAACAATATAAATTAGTCAATATGATGATTTTTTTTATAATAAATATTTGCAAGTATACTGCAATAAGTGACTAAGTAAAACAAATTACAAATATTTTTGCCTGCCTTTGTGTGACACTTCTTTATTTTTTATCTTACATAATGCCCCATTTTTATACAGGCTGTTCATTTAATAACTTACCAGTCAACTTTTCTGGGAAAAAACAGATTTAAAAAAATTGCTATAACACGTAAAAATATTTATTGATGGAGGAGGTGTTTTATATAAAATTGGACTGCGCCCCTTCAACCACTTAACGACCAGTACCGCCACCCCAAAATGCTTAAATAAGAAAAGGGGTCAAGTGATAAATCATTTTAAAGCCCCTGACGAGTACTTTTAATCCTAAAATAATATAAAGTCAATATTTTTACCTACTACAGAATGGTGGTACCTTTCTAAATACATGATTGGGATGGCCATATTTTCGAAACTTATTAGGTCAAATGTACCTAATGAGGCATTTTTTAAAGGTCTTTTAGAGATATTTTTATTGACAATATAATATACTGGGAGCTTCATGAAAAAAATATACACTTTTTATCTCTACCCTGTATATTGTTACTTTTATCACCATTAAAAAGATTTAAGAAAATACCATATTAGGTATACCTAGATTTATGAGTTTCGGAAATACGACCATCGCAATCAGGTGAAGATATAGTGACTTAATTATTAAGTATTCTCAAAAGAGTCCAACAAGCAAGTTACCTATTCGAGATATATTTGAAAGAGAGATTGAAATTTATGAAAAGGTATTCTAGGGTTATAAAGTCCTCGTCAGGAGCTTTAAAATGATGTAATACCCGAACCCCATTTTTATTAAAAATTTTGCTGTAGTTGTTCTGGGGGTAAAGGATTCCAATTTTTTGTTAAAAATGTTCTCCTTAATAAATATTTTAACGTGTTTTGGTGATTTTCTTAAATCTGACTGTTGATACCTTGAGTGGAAAGTTTTAAAATGAACACCCTGAACAATAAATTAAGCTGTCCAAGATTGGTAAAAAGTAAATGTTATGTTATTTGGCATATTTTTATTAAAAAAAACTTTGACGCTAAAATATACTTAAAACCGCTAAAGTCACACTTACAAAATTTGGCATCTAGAATTTTGGGGCACGCAAAATTGAATAGTTATATCGACAACATCGACATTGTTTGTGATTTAACTAAAAATGTGGAATTGCTATATATTAACAACTGATAAACAATAATTATTGATTCTAACTAAGTTTATTAATAATAAATAAATTATCTGTTGCCTTGTTGCAGTCGTGTTTAATTCCCCGTCAAGCCATTTAGCTAATTTGTCTAATGCTTTAGATCACAACGCCAATAATTGTTAGAAGTATGTTGATATGACACTATTTTTATTATTTCAGCATGACGAAAACAGCGTTGGGCTGTGTTTAAGTTATAGCTAAAATAAAAGTTTTTTTCATCGTGCCTCGCCGCTTTTATCGCTCATTGCAGCTTCAACATAAATCCACTCATATATTATTTCCATATAAAGGTGCTTTTGTAGCTTTTGTATAATAAAATATTAAAAGACCGCCTTTAATAGCCAAGTAAACTAACCCAAACATTTTGAAAGCGAAAATGCATGCAAAACAAATGACAAATAACTAAGCCTATGGGACTTGTAATTCATCTTGTACTCCAAGACGGAACAGCACAACAATTTTACAGTAATATAAGGGAAGGCAATGTATATTTTTTGTTTGTTGCAACCGTGTTTAATGTCCCGCCGAGCCATTTAGCTAATTTGTCTAATGTTTTAGATCAAAACGCCAATAACTGTTAGAGTATGTTGATATAGCACTATTTTTATTACCTCAGCGTAAAGAAAATAGCCTTGGGCTGTGTTTAAGTAAGAGCTAAAATAAAAAGCTCCTTTTATCATGCCTCGCCGCTTTTATTGCTCATTGCAGCTTCAACATAAATACACTCCTATATTATTGCAATATAAAGGTGCTTTTGTAGCCCAACGCCGCTCATCTCGTTTATTGCCGCTCCAACATAAACCACCCTTTCCCAGCATGTTAATTTATTTAGGATAATTTAATTGTAAATAAAATAATAAATTAAAATAATAAAAGAGTGTCTTTAATAGCCTAGTAAAGTAACCCAAACATTTTAAAAGCGGAAATGCATGCAAAACAAATGTCAAATGACTAAGCCTATGGGACTTGTAATTCATCTTGTACTCCAAGACGGAACAGCACAACAATTTTACAGTATTATTAAGGGAAGGCAATGTATATTTTATGTCTGTTGCCTTGTTGCAGCCGTGTTTAATTCCCCGCCGAGCCATTTAGCTAATTTGTCTAATGTTTCAGATCAGAACGCCAATAAGTCTCGGGCGTGCTAACGAAGATAAAGTTTCCTTAGGAGTAAATCACTGCCTAGTGTTCCTTTTGCTTCGTATCGAGATTTACAGCTTTCCGAACAGGGTATATAGAGCGGAACACGGCCGAATTCGTAAAGAAGTAGGTCTGTTGGTTTTGATTTAATTTGCGATAAGTTATTGCTTAACACTATAAGTAAACAGTGTGTGGATAAGAAAATTTTAAACGTAAACGATTTATGTTATTTATAAGAATCTTGATAAAAGCCATAAAGGGCAAATTTGTGCTCCTCTTAAATATACCTTAAGAAATACTTAACATCTACAGGGTTAGTAGAAAAACCGGAACGGTGAAATATCTCAGTGACCGTCAAATATAAATAAACCAAATTTTGTACGAAGGGGTAACTGAACTTGAAAAATTAGAAAATTGTCTTTGCAAGGTTGTCAAGTTTATAGTTTTCTCTGAATGATAGCGTATTTTCAAAATTTTAAATGGAATTCCCTTAATTTTAATTATTGTAATCAATTGCTTGTATCAACTTTATTATGATCTGATCTTTTTACTTCTGTCAATATCTGAGATATGGCATCATGCTTTTTTCGAAATTAATACAAAAACGGCTAGGTATAATAATTTATCTAAAAATGACCCAACCAATATTCGTCAAAATTAGTACAGAGGTGAAACTGGTCCTTCTAAATTCATGAATAGCATTTTTGCGACGTTGTCAAGATTCTTCCCAAAAAGTCAAGGAAAGGGAATAAGGAAATTTAATTATGAAACGTCGCAAATGCCATTTCTGAATGTATAATGTCCAATTACTCCCTGTACTAATTTTGACAAATTTCAATTGTATAATATTGATACTTTACTGTTGGGTTTATATTGTTTTTCATTTTTGGTTTTTGTTTTATGTTGTCTATACAGTGCTTGTCTAAAGTCAGGACCCCTCTCCTAACTTTGAATTGTTAGGTAATTTTTCATGAAAATTTTAGGAATTAAGTATAACAACATAAACCGAATTTTAGACAGGAAATGATAGATAGAATTGTCAAACTGACAGCTGGGCGCCGTTTTGAAAAGAAAAATTAAATGGAAAAAAGGGTCTTCTGGCACATATATAACCCCAGAATATAAAGTGAATACCTTCGCCTCCTAAAAATGTCGGTGTTTTAAAAATTACCTTTAGATATCGTTTTAATGGTGATATAATATACAAAAAAATATATACTTTTTGTCCTACCCTGTATAGTATTACAAATATTATCATTAAATATAATCCTAAAAGAACTTAAAAAAACACCACATTAAGTGTATGTCACTTTATTAGATTCAAAAATACGGCCATCTAAATGAGGTATTTAGGAAATTTTTAAAGTACCGCCATTTTGTAGTAGGTAACGGTATTAACTTTATATTAGTTATAACTTAAAATATGAAAAATGATCAAGTGTAAGGTACCCTTATTTTAAAAATAGGACAAAATTTTGTAAGGAAATGTTGTAAAGAATTAAATTTTATGTCAAAATTTAGAGTTAAAAATTAAAGTAAAATAAAATATTTTTATTAATTTTTGCATTATGCATTAACAGTTTTTGAAATACTTGGCTTAAGCATCAAATAAAAAAATAATTTAAATGATTAAAATTTCTTTAAAATTTTGATCCCTCTTAACCATTATTTAAAATGTAATGCATAATGTAAAAAGTTGACAATTAATTTTTTTTTACTTTCATGCTTTAACTTTAAATTTTGACATAAAATTTAATTATCTACATTTACTTATAAAATTTTGTTCCATTTTAAGTGGTTAGTTTCTGGGAATTTTTCATAGTTTTAGTTATAACTTGTTATAATTATATTATAACAATTGGAGGAACATCTTGTATTTATTAGTTTTGGACCATGCAACCAGTTTTCCTAAAATTCCATTTTAAAATTCAAAATTTTTGATTCATTTGTCCTCTTGTAACACTTTTCCTGGGACACAGTGTATTATTGTTATTGCTGGCAATATTTTTATACCTTTTATTAAGTTTCTTATGTTTATGGAAAAATAGTCTGGTATGTATTGGCTAATTGGATGGCGGTAAATTTTTGTTTTTAAAAATGTCAAAATACAGGATGGCCCACCATATTCGACACGGTCTGTAGCTGGATACCCATGGGGTTTTTAAAAAAGTAAATACTGGAACATATACAGGTCGGATAAGACCACAGTATAAAATTATTTTAGTCTATACTCTCTCAAAAAGTGTGACGTATCAATGTTATATTTTTTAAATGGAACACCCTATATTTTATGACGGTTTTAGATTCTACTTTAAAAAATAACTCAAGTTTGTTCATAGTACTAAGTGTCTAATTTTATTCGTTTTTGTGATATTTGATTTTTTTGAAAAATGCGGAGGTAAAATTAAATTGATTTTACTTTAACACTTGAAACTGCGCCCAGATGTCAGTTTGACATTTATATCTGTCAATTCCTGTCTAAAATTTGATTTATGTTGTCTTACCAAAGTCCTCAAAGTTTTATAAAAAAACACCAAACAATTCAAAAGTTAGTAGGGAAGGGGGTCCTGAATTTAGACAAGCACTGTAGATACTTTTTAAAATGATTTATTAAAGTGGTTTTAATTTGGTCTTGAAAACGAAGCAAGATGCAAAGGGAATTCAAGAAACTGAAAAGTTATATTTTTATGTGTAAGTTTAAAGACTACAAAAAGTCACCACTAAAATACTAATTTGTACCCAGTGGGTAGATACAATCTAGTAAGGGGATAATATTTGCCTCGTAAGTTCAAATAACCTCAACAAATTGGTTTTATTATATTTTAAATATTTTTTAATACCATTTTTTTTTTTGTAAACTTTTTCCTGTATTTAAGGAACGAAACAAGTACGAACATAGATTTATACAAACTTTTATTATAATTTGTGAATGAAAAAAAGTGAAAAGGACATGTACTATATATTTTGTTTATAATTATATTTTGTTGGTACATTAATTTGCGTTATATTTATTTCGTTTAAATTTAGAAACGTTTAAAGTTTTTAAAACGATACTAGTAAGTACAAAAATGTAATATTTTTTACAAAACAAATTATCTTTCAAATTATTTTAAACACTTTGCCAAATAATTTAAAATAAAACATTTTTTATTATTTATTAAGTAAAGGATATTAATTGCATTTTTTCTGTCTCTCGCTGCTCTTTTATTTTTTTTATTTATTTAAAACATCAAAATATTAAAATGTTAAATGTAAGCGTAAATAAATATATGTTAAACTGAAATTCACAGATGAAAATTTCAAGACGCTGGGAGCCGTCTTAGAAGAGAAATAAAATGGATAAAGGGGTCTTGTAACACGTTTTTTAAAACTTCTGACAAATACTTTATAACCCCAAAATAAAAAGTCAATACCTTTACCTACAAAAGTGGTTTTAAAATAATCTAAATAGTTCGTGGTCATATTTCCGAAAGTAATAGAATGTGGTTTTTCTTAAGGCTTTTTAAAGATCTATTTAATAGCGATATTCTATACAGAGTGCTTTATTAAAAAAATATATATACTTTTGTCCTACCCTGTATAGTATTACCAGTATAAACATTAAAGAGATATTTTTAAGAACCTTAAGAAAACTACATATTTAACTTTATTAGTTTCGAAATATGTATTTACCAATCAAATATTAAGATATGATTTAAAGTACCACCATTTTGTAGAAGGTAAAGGTATTAACTTTATACTCTTGATTTAAAAAGTACTTCTCAAAGGCTTTAAATGATTTGCTACAAGACCCATTTTTTCGACAAAATTTCCTTTAAGATGGTACCCAGCACCTATCTTGATATTTTTATCTGTTAATTTCACCCTAAAATGTGGTATTTATGCATCAATTTCATATCTTAAAGTTTAAATTTTGTAAATTATTAGTCCTTTTAAAACATAAAAGAGGTATGGGGACAATAAAGAAAGTCACTGTATAACATTTTAACATGGAAATGTTTTATCTCTTCATTAGTATTTTAGTAGGTATAAGTATTTGACGTGTTTGAAAAATTATTAATTTCAGTTGCATTGTACACAATGATTATGAGGAACAATAAAAACTCGAAAACAAAGAATTCTCCCCAAGGTTTAAACGAGGCCATAACTCAAGATATAAACAATAGTAAAACGAAAATTGAATTTTTAGTTCTATCTGTTCGAAATTGAACGCGAATCTCCTGCCAAATATAAACCAAAATTATGTTGGCGATGATATACAAAATTGGATTTCAAGATGTACATAAATTTTTATATTCTTCAATATCTGTTATATTAGATGGTTTTATTTTCGCGACATACTACGCGGTATAAAAAGATGTTACCATACGCATATTATTATATTTATTTTAATAAAATGTAGTTTGTGACAACAGTGTATACAAATCATATACAAAATCTCAAAGCGCGATAATATTGCATTGTGTAGTATAAAGCTAAAATTTTTAAATTTAACTGAAATATTAAATTTTAAGTTAAATCTGTTTTCTAGTTTTTTTACCGACTTCAAAGGGAGGTTATCAATTTGAATATATTTTTTTATGTTTATGGTATGCGATTACTTTGTCTATTGTGGATCGATTTATTTTTTTTTATTTGAAAGAGTGCACTTGTGCGATGGTCCCATAAAAAAAAACAAGTCAGGATTGCAAAAAGAAAGATACTAGACCTATTACTTTCTCTCTGCCTTAGGTTGTTTGTGCGGCAAAGCTGCCTCTAAACTGGTATATGCTCAAACATCAGGGGTGCATTCCAAAGCAACAACCTTTTTACGAACTGAAAAGAGACTACAGTAAAAAGTTTAGGAAGATGTTATTTGTTTGATTTACATTGGGGGAAATGCAATTTTTTAATTCGTTTTGCTAATAAATAAAAAAAATAACTACACTTGACCCCCTTCAATGTGACAGTTTTGCATGACCGTCTGTAACGTTTCAAATCAAATGAAGTACACGTCCCTGTGCTTTTTACTGTAGTCTCTGAAAAGGTACTGGTAGTGTTTTTGATATAAATTTCCTTCGGGCTAACTACTGATTTTAACGTTGGAAGGTATGGGCACAAAAATTGCCCAATAATCTTGAAAATAAACTTTTTTTTGTGTGTTTAACTTTTTGGCGCTCACTCTATCCAGAAACATCCTTTGCTGAGATTTATATTTTTAAGTCGGGACAATACCTAAAAAGTAAAAGGCTCTTAGCCAAAATTTTATATTGGTAAAAAACTATTTTTAATTTTATCCTAATACGTCATCAATCTGAGAAAATAAAAAATTTTACTAAATTGGTATAGTTTTTTTGTAAATAATTTTTAAAGTTGATTAAAATGTATTTTACAATTTTTGAGTTCAAACAGCTTTCCAATGTTGCCAGTGCTTATGTGAAAAGCGTTACGTTAAATAAATATGCCAACAAAGAAAAAGAAATAAAAAAGGGATGTCGTAGCTTGTATCTTTTGTGACGTAGGCACACTCCAACTACGTCATTGGTCTATGCGGCGTTTTAAATAATCTCGCGGTCGTTTTCACAAAAATGAAAATTTTGTTATAATAACAAAAATTCTTACAATTCGCGAGGAAATTTAAAGAAAATGAATAAAATCCGATCGATCTTCACCGAAAATTTGCTACCCCAGATGTGTACATGGCTAAAGGCCTATTATTTAAATTAATATACCTAATACTTACATGTTACTTGGAAAAAGCATACACAGTAACCACCAAAACACGCAAGATTTTTTTCTAAAAATAATAAACTTGATTTGCTTTTGCAGTCACTTTAATAAACAAAATTTACATTAGGCTTAATTAGGGATGTTAATATAAAAATTTAATTATAAAGATTAAAATTTAATGTTTTTAAAATAATAAACAAAAATAAAAATACCTTTAAAATTTACTTTTTAATAATTGTGCCAACGTAGAAAATAAAAAAAGGCGGTGGTAATAGATCAGATTTTTTCATCATAGTCAAGAAAATGATTTCCTATCAAAATAAATATATTATATTTATAAAAGTTTAGGCAGTGGTCTTTACATTTGTTTGAAAGTAGTTTAAGAAAATATATAGCAAGTTACATAAAAAAGCTATCAAAACTGGTATATTTGTTGGAATTTTGTTATTTTAGGTAATTTTTGAAATGTTTTAGTTAAAAAAACTGTCAAGCACTCGACGCACCAAAACTCTCTTTAGTTTTTTAAACAACAAAGTGAATAGGCTTCTTAGCAGCATTTATTTGTTTTATTGCTGTTTGTTAAAGTACTTGACAGATTTTTTTAACAAATAATTATAAAAATCACTCAATATAACAAAATTTTAACAAATATACGAATTTAAATGGCCGTTTTATGTTACTAGCTATTTATTTGTTTATACCACTTTAAAAAATGTAAAGACCAATACTTTAATTTATTATAAAAATAAAATAAATTAATTTTGGTAGGAACTTTTAATTTTTGTAACTTTAATGGGCAACAAGTGACCAATCTTTACCCACTTCTTTTAATATTTTTTTAATTAAAAAATATATCTAAATTTGGCTTTTTAATAAGTTTAATAACTAATAAGTGACCAAACGATTTAATTTTTTTTGTTTGAAATTGTGTTGCAAATACAATTAATTAAAAAGGATGTTAATACATATTATAGACAGTGTGTCTTCACATAGAATTAACCAGGCGAAAAATATTTTTGTTAACGAAAAATAAAATTTGCTAGAAATTAATTTTTTGATATATGATTATCTTATCTTTATTATCATATCAAACCCATACACCAAGTTTACCAGACATAATAATTTTTAATCCTAATTAAGAATCATTTAAAAAAATATCGTCTACTAAGATACCTTATTTTATCATTCTAAGATTTCTTTTAAAATTTAATTATCTTCTATAGATAACTTTCAATACTTACTGGCCATTTAAAAGCCCAGTTTAATTTAAAGTTAACTTCTTAACACCCACCAGTAAACCTGTAATTAGGTTAAGCTGCGATTTATAGAAAATAAAGCTAAAGTTTAAAGCTAAAAGCAAACTTTAATTAAAGCATCTAGAGGTTTAGGTATTAAACTTCGCAAAACATATAAAATAGTCTCACACTAAAAGATAAGTTGTAGTAAGCTGCCGCCCTACTTACATGATTTGGACAAAAACGTATTTTTTAAATGTTATACTTAATATTTAAAAACCTTAAACAAAAGTAAGTACCAGTTCTAAGCTTTCCTATGTTGGACAAAAAATAAACGGTAATAGTTAAAAATATATATATTACTACTTTTATTGGTCTCCATAAACTTTAATACAATACTTTTTATTGATCTAAAAATTTTAATTTGATTCTTAAAATAAGAAAGCAAAAGCTATTGAGATATGTGCTTACGGCTCCTAATTCCTCTTTAGGCAATAAAAATAAATTTTCATAAAATATTTTTATATAAATGCATACAATGTTTAAACAACCAGAGTTCTATACAGGGTTTTTAACTTCTACGTATAAACTTATTATTATACATGTGGACAAACAATAAAAAAAAGTTTGTAAAATATTTTTAGTAGTTCAGTTAGTAAGAAAATCAATTATTTTAAATAAATAAAGCAACGCAAATAATAGAGACGCATATTAAATAGTAAACATTTTTTATTTTGGAAATAATTTCGTAAAGTTTTTTCACAACTTTGTAAAATTAATTCGCTAAATTTTGTTTTTTATAAAAAAATAAATAAACTAAACATAATAATAATGTTTGGGACTCCTAATAGTACACTTAGTTCTGATTTTATTTTTAACAATTATAATTACAATTGGGGCAAAAAAACAAAAAGTATGTAAATACCTTATTTTTTTATAAGTAATAATTTTTATCTTTAAAGTTATACTTTTTGTATTTAATTTTAAATATTTTAAACATCTCCTAAAAACAATATAGTAATTATTTTTTTAGTAATTTTTAATCGTTAGCAATAATTCTTTCACCTATCCAAACCAAGTAATTATCATTCTACAGGGTGTTATTAAACAAATGCAAAAATTTTAGGAGGTGATTTTCCACCAACTACGGTGTGCTAAATTAAAAAAAATATATGTTTTTTTATAATTACTTTTATATCCATTCAGACAATTTTTAAAAGTTTTGAAACCCTTTGCATCAGAAGACTTTTTTGGCATACAAGAAAAAAAATACCAGTGTAATAAGTAAATGAGTGTAAAAGTTATTATTAAAAAACAATTTCTTTTTTAAATTTTTACTAAACTAAGACGTTCAGGACAAATATTCATATGAAGTTTTTTAAATTTTTTTATAAAATATCATCTTCTTAACGTTTTTGCGTTTGTTTAGAAACACCCTGTGTATACAAAACAGATTTCTAGGTTAAAGATCATAAGTTACTACAGTTAGTATTTTAATTTACTAATTTTGTAATTGATCTTTAAGATGTATTAAGTGTCTTGTTTTTTTGAAATATATTTAAAATTCCAAATTTTTGTTTACCCATTTAATATTTAGCTAAAGCAACAATAATCGAAGTTTATTGTTTCACAACAATAACAAACAATACAACCTACTTTTCTCAATAAACTAGTACATTATAAAACAACAAACAGATATGAAATGAATCTCTTTTATGTGTGCTTCAAAGCAAAAGCAATTCATTTGTTTTTTTATCCACACATTTTTATAAATAAATGATGTTTAAAATAATCTTTGTTAGTTTAAAATATCTTTTAATATTTGTTTTAAAGAATATTTAGTTTGTTTGATAATATAATCAAAAAACCATATAGAGTTATTAGTGTAAGTAATATTACCTTACATTACTTTTACCACTTGACAGATTAAACTGATGTTTTCATACCTTGGTGGTAGTGATACCTATACAGGGTGTCCCCTAATTAGTGGTACAAAAAGATCCATAGCTATTCTTTGCTAAAATTTAGCCAATATTCATAACCAAAAAATTTTTCTATTTATTTTAATAGGGTTTGATACTTTTTAAGTTAAAAAGTCTTTAAAATAAACTTTTAGATCAGATATTAGCTTTCTCCTGCAAAGTAAGGACGCTACCTAAACTACTTTGAGTTTATTTAAAACGTGGCAACACTTTTGATCTACCCTGTATGTACCTTTTTAGTAAGTATATCAGTACCTAAACACTTCTATGCTTGCTAAATAAAAACGTATACTTTGTAAAAATTGCCTAAGCATCCCTTTTGAGATATTTGCATTTAAATTGATAGTGCAACTGAAAAATAACAATAATTCAGTGGCGTAGCAAGGTGAGCAGGTGCCCTGGAGCAAAAAACCAAAGTAGGACCCCAATAAATTGCAAATGTCGGGCAGGAAGAAAAAAATATAAAAACCAAAAAAAGTCCTCATGTATAAAAACAACTTTATTTAAACATTTTTATATACTGTTAACCCCAAATTATCTTGAGAGCAAAAAAAAAGGTCTTTACCTTAATTCCTCACCGCATTTGATTTTGGTATTGCACTTCTTAGCCCGAAGGTCCTTCAAACCTTCAAGGGGCCCCCTGCGATTGGGGGCTCCGGGGCACTGCCCCACCTAGCCCTATAGTAGCTGCGCCACTGCAATAATTACACCACAATAGCTGAGCCTAGAACTCATATACAAAATCTTTAATATATTGTTTTATATATGATTTTAAGTTGCACCAAACATCTTAAACGCAAATATCTCAAAAAGTAAGCATAAAAGAGTTTACTGGCACACTGTGTCCAAATTAAAATATTTTTAGGACATGCTTATTTAAAAACCCTACAACTCTCATATAAGATTTTTTGTCATATCCTGTTAAATAACAGAAATAATAAACTTCATCGGACCATAAAGCCACACAAAAATATTTGTCTGCCAAGGATTTGGAACTGTTAAATCTGTCTGCCAACTGTAAAAATATCTTCTGATAGGTACTCAAGTAACATATATAAAATTAGGCTTTTACAAAATGGCGAAAGTTATGTTTTAGTTAATTAACCTTTGGTACTTGGTACCTGCAAAAGCCACTATGAGTTAAATTTTATAGTCTTCCATTGGTTCTACCGATGTTGGAAGCAGGCACTGACAAACTTTTAGCTTTAACAAAATAAGGAATGTCTGCCGCTCACGGGCTCTTACTTTATAAATGGTTTATTTTTAATGCGGTAAAATATGTACTTTGCATTTAAAAATTATTACGGTAAACTCATTTAAGACCTAAAAGACCCAACAAACATAAATTTTTACAGACTGAACCAGGAAGCGCCGGGACTTTATTTCTTCGTGGCGGTCGTCGCTAATTGCTAAAATCCCCGGACCAAACTAATCGGGATAAAGAAGGACTAATTGACCGAGCTGTTAAATCTCGATCAATAATTGAAGTGTTTTTAGCTTACTCGTAGTATACGCTAACAATGTTTTAGTTCAGAAATTCTTTCAAACATTTAACTTAGTAATACAGGCTGTCTCAACTCTATAAATAAAATAACTTTTACTTCTGTACAGGGTGGCGCTTTTCGTGAACTGCAGGGTATAGCGAAAACTAAAAGAGATAGAACAAATCTAATAACACAATTTTGATTTCGATTTAAGAAAAAAAATCACATGGCTTACTTGATTTGTTTTGGAGATACAAAGTATGTTTTTTAAATTTTCTCAATTTGTTTAGGCATTTGTAACTTGCTTGATCAGGGAGATACAAAAAAAAGTAAATGAAAAAGTTTACGGGATTTTTACGTAGTATTTGTGGCGCCTATATTTTTTCATTGACTTTTATTTCAAAGGTATAACAAACAAAATGTTTTTTAATGGAACACCCAGTATATTTTATCATTAGTTAAAAGGTCTTCCTAAAATTTATAAAAAATACCACAATTATTTTTAATAGTTTTGGTAATATGGCCATCATCAAGATTTTTTAACAAAACACATTTGATATATTAAGCTCCCATAGTTCTGAAAATATGACCATAAAAATCTAGAAAATAGTAGATATAGGCAATAAAATTTGCAAGCTTATATTTTCAAAACTTTTAGAAAAAGTATTTTTTTAGAGTTCACTTAACATTTATCAAAAAGATTTGCTACGCTTTAAAAATAATGGTCACACTTACATATATTTTTTTAATATATACAGAAGTGGCGTTTGTAACGATAAACATTTATGTAAATGTATGTTCAGCAAAAAGACCAGACATCACTGGTTCGTGCAAAAGTATAGCCGTTTTCTTAGCGCAAGTAATAAATTATAATGAGTCTACCACAAATAGGAATACCGCCATATATGGAAGCGGCGCTTTAGCATGTCAACCTTGACATATTTTGGATGTTAGACAAGTTTACCACAATATTTTATATGCAATTTTGTGCCAAAAGTGGTAAAAGTTACAGGAAAGCTAGAGACTATATTTTATTATGATTATACAAGAAGTTAAAAAAAATATATATAAGTAACGCCTAACAAAGCGGGTTTGACTAAAATTATATATTTTTAAAAGCTTGTAAAAAGGCAAATTTTGACAAATATACAGGGTGTTTCACTTAAACAAAAACTTAACATTAGAGATTAATATTTCAAAAACAATTATCTATTGAAAAAAATTTAACTACGCCACTGTATTTTCTATTGAAGATATATTTCTGTAGTTTGGCGGGATTCATTTAATGGTAAGGTATTTATTTGGGTACATAAAATAAAATAAAAAGTACTAAAAAAACCAAAAAAATATTAAACAAAAAAGATAATTAAAAATTGACGTTTCGGTGGCAAATCTGCCACCGTTGTCAAGATAAATGTAATAAAAATAATAAAAATAAAAACTTACTATTATTTAGGTTTTAAATTACTTTTTTTTTTTCTGTTTTCTGGGATATTCACGAAAATCTGAAAACTTTGACATTAAAATGTCAAGAACAGCATGTTTCCTGTTGTTTGGTTATAGTGTCATAGTGACATAGATAACTTGTTGCTGGTGTATTGATTGTTTATTTTTACAAAAGGTGAATAGTTAGTTAATTTTTAGTCTTCCTGAAGATACTTCAGTATCAAGCAAAGGCAACCAAGTGTTATTTAAATTAACTGAAATTGATGCTACACAATTATCTTTATTTAATAATATACTTCCCTTTTTTTCTTTGATTTTGCGTTTTTAGAACAAGAGTTTCCTTTGCTAAAATGCTCGAAGCATCCCGGATTTATTCATAGATTGTTATCAAATGCGTGTTGGCAGATTTTTGATTTATGAATTCTGTGTTTTATTATTATGATCTGTGTTCTTTTGTACGTTTGGCTAATGGTCTACAAGTTTCACCTATATAAAATTTATTGCATTCGCAAGGTATTTTATAAATGACATTTTGTATTTTCATTTAAGTTGTATGGTTTGTTTTTGTTAATTGAGATCTAATTGTGTTTTGTGTTTTAAAGATTGTTGCGAATGTAAATTTATTCCCTATTCGTTGAATTTTATTTGATAGTCAGGGAATGTATAGGTAATAATAAATTTGTAATAGGTCTATTTGATTTTTGTCTTATAACTGGGTTTCAAATTCCCAGGAAACAATTATTTATAAAATCAAGAGGATAATTATTTTTAATTAAAATATTTTTAAATAATCTTTTTAATATTTATATTTTTGATTAGAACAAATGACTTTAATTCTATCAAATAGACTTTTTACAACTCCCCTTTTCCAACCATTATTGGGTGATTTGAGTTAATTTAGGAAGTATCTATTTGTATGTGTAGGTTTCTGTAGATTTTTGTTTCAAAATTGTTTAAATCTTTTTTATTAAAATGTCAAGAAATGGTAGTTGTGGGGTTGTTTTCTTTTTCTAACGTAAACTTAATTGTTGGTTCTTGTGTATTAATGTGTGTTAAAAATTATTTTAAATAGTGTTCGTCTTGTTGGTATATAGAATAAATGTCATCTATATATCTCCCACCAAACTAAAGGTTTATATTGATAATTTTCTACAAATTTGATTCAAAGTTTTCCATATTACTTAATAAGGTGATAAAGGTGAACTCATAGCCATGCCAGAGGTTTTGTTTATAAAAATCAATTGTTATATTGAAAATATATTTGTTTTGACACAAAAGTTAAAAGTTCAAGAATAGTGTTTATGTTTAATTTTTGTTCTTTCGCCAAGATGAACATTATTTTCTAATTTATTTTTAACAATATTTAATGTTTTACTGGGACATTTGTGAATAAACTAACAACATCAAAAACTTACCAGTCTGCCATTATTTGGATCAATATCTATGTTTGATAATTTCTCTAAGAAGTAATTTAGAATTTTAATGTGAATCAGTGTTGTTTACCAAATGATCTAAAATGGTATGTAAAAATTTTGCTAATGGATGTAGGTGAGAGTTGCAGCCTAACTATAGGACGTAAAGGTATATTGGGTTTATGTATTTTTGGTACTCCGTAAAAATGTGGTGTTTTACTGTTGTGAGGTGTCAGTTTAAATCTTTCAGTATCTGTAAAAAAGAGTTCTTGTGTTTCTTTAACATATTATAAATTTGTCTTTCAATACATTCAGTAGGGTCATTGTTTATTTTTATGTAATTACCATGTCATTTAAAAGAGACATTATTTTATCATCATATGGCAATACAATCTCTATTATAACTGTTGCATTTCCTTTATCTGCAGGAAGTTAGATGTTTAATTCTTTTCATGGCAAACTAAAATATTTTATTTTAGAAGGAAACAGGATTTAGCTTTATTACGGGAAAGATTACAATTTTCATAGAAATAATAAAATTAATTTATTAAAAGAAATTGATAATTTAAAATCTATTTTTGAAAAATCAAATTCATATTTTGATTTTAATCATATGTAATTTGCGATTTTTCTATAATAGCTATTTAATACATTTGAAATTTAAAAAGCACACATAAAAATAGCATTTATTTATATTTTTGATTCAAGAAAAGAGTCAAACTCCTGAGTATCTAGCATAAATAATGGCCAAATGATTAACTAAAACTATAGTTAACTTAACTGAAAAAAGAACCTTCAAATACAGAAAAACTGTTTCTCTAAAAGGGCTAAATTTTACCAATTACACCCAAAACCGGTTTCAAATGACGATTATTTCTTGCATTGAAAAAACATGTCAAAACTTTACCAATAGAACATCAGAGATGAATTTAGAATTAGAACAAAAGATCAGCGTTGAAAAACCATTAAAGTCCAAGCAGGAATTTAACACACAAATTGAACAAAAACATTACAATCATTAAAAGAGAGAGAAAATTCCATAAAAATGGCTTCCTGCAGATCTGGAAATATAAAGCAGTTATAATAGATTGTAATGCATATGATGATAAAATAAATATGTTTCTTTTTAAATGGGTGCTAATTACACAAAAAAACAAACAATGACCCTACTGAATTGTAAATTACAGAAGAGATAAAGTTTATAATATGTTAAGAGAGAGCACCAAGGAACTCTTTCAGATAATGAAGTTGCAAACAAACACACCTCTACAATGATAAAAACCACCACATTTGAATTTCCAAAGAAATACAAAATAATGTATACACACCTTTAAGTCCTATGAAAGTAGTTGCTTATGACTTACCTACATCAAAATTAACAAAAATTTGCCTTTTCATTTGGATCACTTTGATAAACTTATGTTTGATTCATACCACATTAAGAGATTCTAAGCATTTTCTTGAAATTATCAAAACAGAATGTTGGTCCAAACTAACCACACTGG
Organism: Listronotus bonariensis; assembly: GCA_014170235.1. NCBI lineage: Eukaryota > Metazoa > Arthropoda > Insecta > Coleoptera > Curculionidae > Listronotus > Listronotus bonariensis. Next base: position 96,204 of record JACEGR010003356.1, read on the forward strand.
TGTTTAGATGTTTGTTGGTTATTCACAAATGTCTGATGGACAAAACATTATAAAATAATATTAGAAATAGAATTTAGAAAATGATATTCATCTTGGCGAGAAAAGTCAAATTAAACATAAACTTCATTATTCTTGAACTTTTAACTTTTTGTGTCAAAACAACGTATTTTCAATATAACACTGATTTTTATAAACAAACCTCCTCGCTTTGTAGCTATGGGTTCACCTTTATCTTGCTATTAAGTAACATCTATTTTATAGAAAACTTTGAATCAAATTTTGTGAAGAAATTATCATTATCAATACTTTAGTTTGGTGGAGATATACTTAGATGACATTACTTATATACCAACATGACAGACACTATTTAAATATTTTTTAACACACATTAATACACAGAACCAACAATTAAGTTTTACGTTAGAAAAGAAAACAACTCACAACTACCATTTCACTTGACATTTTAATAAAAAAGATTTAAACAATTTTGAAACGAATCTACAACCTACATACAAATAGATACTTAATTTTAACTCAAATCACCCAATAATGGTTAAAGGGGTTGTAAAAAGTCCTATTTGATAGAATTAAAGTCATTTGTTCTAATCAAAATATAAATATTGAAAAGATTATTTAATATTTTTATTGAAATAATTATCCTCTTGATTTTATAAATAAATGTTTCCTTAATTTTGAAACTCAGTTATAAGACAAAATCAAAATGGACCCTATTACAAATTTATTATTACCATACGTTCCCAGTTCATCGGAAATGTAAGAATTTAACGAATAGAATTAAATTTAATATTCGCACAATCTTTAAAACATAAAAACACAGTTAGATCTCAATTAACAAAAACAAAACCATACAACTTAAATGAAAATACAAAAAATGTCATTTATAAAATACCTTGCAGAATGCCCAATAAATTTTTATATAGGTGAAACTTTCCAGACCACTAATCAAACGCATAAAGAACACAGATCATACATTAAAAAACGGAAATTTCATAAATCAAAAATCTGCCAACACGCATTTGATAACAATCATAAGAATAAACTGGGATGCTTCAGAGCATTTTTAGCAACGGAAACTTGTTCTAAAAAACGCCAAAAATCAAAGAAAGTGCGTATATATTAAATAAAGATAATTGTGTAGCATCAGTTTCAGTTAATTTAAATAACACTTGGTTGCCTTTGCTTGATACTGAAGTATCTTCAGGAAGACTAAAAATTAACTAACTATTCACGCTTTTTGTAAAATAAACAATCAATACACTAGCAACAAGTTATCTGTCCTACCATGACACTATAACCAAACAAACATGTTTGTTTAATGTCAAAGTTTTCAGTTCTCTCAGGAATATCCCAGAAAAACAAGAAAAATAGTGAATTTTAAAACCTAAATAATAGTAAGTTTTTATTTTTATTATTTTATTACATATTTATTTTGACAGGTGCTTCCCGTTTGCCACCGAAACGATCGATTTTTAATTATCTTTTACTTGTTTAATATTTTTTTTGGTTTTAGTACTTTTAATTTTTATTTTGGCGTGTACCCAAAATAAATACCATCTATTAACTGTATTTTATGTAAAGTTATAAAGAAGTTAACTAAGATAAAAGAAATACCTAAAAATGCAAAACTTTTAAAATTGCCCTGTAGCTTAGAAACTAAGAGAGCTCTGACGGCTTTGTTTACGGTATCTTTTGTTTTACAAAAAGGTAGCTTAGGTACGCGAAAAATGCAAGATTCTTCTTTAATAATAACTGAGATACCTTCCAGTTGCAACCAAAATGGGACACCCTGTACAATATACTATGTGTTTATTGTACAGGGTACAATATACTATGTGACCCAGCGAATATAAACTGACAACTTTATAATGTTCATAGATTTTTATAAATTTATTTTTAACCATTTACATATTGTGAAATAGGCATCATTTGACAATTTAATAAGTTAGCCGTAAAATCCATGATATTCAGTTCGGACCATTGATTCGTAGTGTGCTGTGAATTTAGGCGAACGCATGCAAAACCGAATTTAATATAGACTAGGGCTAAAGTTAAAACCATATTTTACGAGAAATTTTAAAAGTCACAATTACACTGTGCTCTGTATTTATGATTTATTTCTTAATTTAGACATTTTATTTAATGTTTGTATTTTGCTTTATAACCCCAGAATATAATGTCAATACCTTTATCTACTACAAAATGGCGGTACTTTGAAAATTACCTAAATATCTTATTTTCGAATCTAATAAACATAGATACACTGATTGTGGTATTTTCCTAATGCTCTTCTAAGGATGTATTTAATGGTAATATACAGGATAGGACAAAAAGTATAGTAATTTTTAATAAGGCACCCGGTATATTATATCACCATTAAAAAGATATTTAAAAAACATTTAAGAAAATACTACATTAGGTATATTTTAATTATTAACCTACATTGTTAAACTCATTTGTTTTTTAATGTTACCAACTTTGAAAAATGCATTTAGTCGTAAGTATACTCAAAAATGTAATAGATGATAGAAAATTATAAGATTTGCCTTTCTTTAATTCTGTGTTTTCCTTTTGTAGACCTGACAAAGAAAATAAACATTTTCGGAAGATCGCTAAACTAAGAAGTGTTTTACTTTAATTAGCCCTCTCCTGGACCGATACCCAAGAAATTAATTCCTTTGTTGTTTAACTGGTCGGACAAGACTTTCCTTCTTCTTATTTTAAAAATATATATATATATATATATATATATATATATATATATATATATATATATATATATATATATATATATATATATATATATATATATATATATATATATACATATATATATATATATATTATATATATATATATATATATATATATATTATTTATTTTAAAATATCATAAAATAAGATTAAACTGTAATTAAACTAATTACAATTATTATTTAAATATGTTTTCAGATTATTTTTAAACATGGATTTAACTACTTAGCCAACCGAATATTTAATTCCCAGAAATAAAATGGTCGTTTCGTCGCTTTTAAAATTCTGCGTAATTGGATTTTCTTTTACCTGACAGTCTGAATAAACGCGTACAAACTAAGAAAACTAATTATTATTTTCTGATTAAAATCAGACAATTTAATTTTTCTTTAATTAAAACTGCATTATTTTGAAGTAGCCGAGCAAAATTTAACGAAGATAATTTCCTCTTTGCTTTGCTTGTTTATTATTTAAAAAGCAAAATATTTTAAGGAGAACGTTTTCTTTTAATTTTATTTACAGGGTGGGGCAAATTCGACGCTTTTTATAGGACTTATGTTTATGTAGGTTTTACATAAAAAGTGACCCTATTTGTTAAGCTTATGTTTCAAGCGAAATTTACTGGTAAAACCGCAATTCGCTATCTTGCGTCTATTACTCGCTACAGCGTGTTTCTTAATTTTGTGCGTTTTTTTTTAATATTTTATTTGCTTAAAGTAAAACATAGTTATAAGTATAATATAATTTCTCTTGCTTATATCAGTATTAAATGACAAAAAATTGTTAAAATGGATGAAGAGAAATACAAAGTGTTATACATTTTTGGAAAGGTAATTTTTAAGGCATTTTAATACTTAAATAATATACATAGCGTTTTATTTAAAGTTACAAAAATAAATAAATAAGTCAAAAATGGGTCCCCTCAGAAAAAAATTAGAAGCTTTTCCGCAATCTGCATAAAAAGTTGCTTTCAAAAATTGAAAAGTTAAAAAGATTTTAAAAACGCACTACATTAAAAAAACACGCTGTAGCGAGTAACTGACGCAAGATAGCGAGTTGCGGTTTTTACTAGTAAGTTTGGCTTGAAATTTGTTTATCGTAAACGCGGGCTGGTTTTTTGTGATACAGAAACATACGTTTTCTATAAAAAGCGTGAAATCTGTACAAGAAAGGCTAAAAACTTTATTTTACCTAAAACAATAATTTTTAAAGCTGTTTAAAAACAGTAACTTACCTTTCAACCAAGGTTTGTTTACAGATTGACTAACGAAAAGTTTGGTTCTAGATTTTTTAAAAACCTTGAATATAAAAGCATTTTATTGTATATCGAAGCAGGTTAGCGAATTGCAGAAGAGTCATCAAGTACCAATTGTGTTTTTGATTTGTGCTCGTCTTCACCCAAAGTTTAAATTTTCAATTTTTTGGTGGTAAATCAAGCGAGATACGCGTATGCGGCTGACATAATTTTATGTACCAGTAATACTAAAAAACTTTACTTGACTTAAGACAACATTTAAAGCTGGTTACGGACAGTAATTTACCTTTTTACCAAGGTTTGTTTACAAATTGACTAACGGGAAATTTGTGTCTAAATTTTTTAAAGAGCTTGAGAATAAAAACATTTTATTGTATATCGAAGCAGGACAGCGAATTGCCGGATAGTTAGAGCCGATTTTCCACCTTTTCTCGAATGCTGGGTCATCAAGTACCAAGTGTGTTTTTTGTTTGTGCTTGTTGTCACACATAGTATACATTTTCTATTTTTTGGTGGCAAAGCAAGCGAGATACGCGTATGCTGCTGACATACCCCTCCAAATAGACAAGGCCGTATAGGAAAATTTGACTTAAAGAAAAAACATAATTTTTGAAGCTGATTAAAGACAGTAGTTTACCCTTTTACCAAGGTTTGTTTACAGATTGACTAATGGAAAACCTTGGGTCCAAATTTTTATTAAAGATCGTAAGTATAAAAGCATTATATTGTATATTATAGCAGAACAGCGAATTGCCGGATAGTCAGGAAAGATTTTTCACCTTTTCTCGAATGCCGGGTCTTCCAGTAACAAGTGTGTTTTTTGTTTGTGCTTGTCGTTACACATAGTATAAATTTTATTTTTTTATAGTGGCAAAGCAAGCGAGATACACGTATGCTGCTGACATACCCCTTCAAATAGGCTAGGCCGTATAGGAAAACGTTTTCTCCTAATTTTATGTACGGGGTATTCCATTTAAGAAAAAAATGGCATTTTTTTAACTTTCCCCATATTTTTAAACAAATTTAAGATAGCGAATCGATGTATTTTAGCTCAGGGAATTAAAAAAACGCATTTAAAAAACAATTGCATAAAAAACAAAAGAATTGCGCCATTAATGTTTCATTTTTATATGCAAAACCATATTTATAATTATATTTTTGAATTTTTGCTGATTTCTTAGTATTTTTATTAAAGAGTCATATTTTCGGCTTATAGTATTTAACTAAATATATGAATACGCAATAAAGGTAATACAGGTGATTACCTAATACTTGAATATCATTAAAATTGTAACCTATTGGTGGATTTTAATACTTGTTTTTTAAAATGAATTATTCGTAAGGTGAAACACACACATAGTAGCGCGAAATTACAAGTGTGGAGAAAATGCCAGTAAAGCAAAAAGAAGATACATTATTAATTTTCAAAGAAATAAAAAAATCAGTTTGAAGTATGAGGTAATCACCTGCATTACCTGTATTTCATATTGAGATATTTAATTAAATAAGCTATAAATGTGACCTTTTAAGCGTCAATAACTTAAAAACAGTAAAAATAAACATAAAGAACCCTTAATAAAATCACTTAGAGTTGACCATAAAATTAAAAATATAATAAGGAATATGGTGTTCCATTTAAAAAATACAACTTTTATGGCGTAATTCTTTTGTTTTATAAGAAATTTTTTTTTTTAATAGGATTTTTAAATTCTACAATTTAAAATACATCGATTGGCTATCTTATATTTGTTTAAAAATATGGGGAAAGTAAAAAAATATGCCATTTTTCTTCTTAAATGGAATACCCTGTACAAGTAAGACTAAAAACTTTATTTGAATTAAAAAGAAAAAATTAGGGCTGGTTGAAGACAGTAATTTACCTTTTAACCAAGGTTGACTAACGGGAACCTTGGGTCCAAATTTTTAAACATCTTTAGTATAAAAGCATTTTATTTTACATTAAAATAGAACAGCGAATTGCCCGATTGTCAGGAAAAATTTTTCACCTTTTCTCGAATACCGGGTCATCAAGTACCAAGTGTAGTTTTGTTTGTGCTCGTCGGACCACATACTATAAATTTTATATTTTTTGGTGGCAAAGCAAGCAAGACACGCATATGCTGCTGACATACTCCTCCAAATAGAGTAGGCTGTATGGGCGCCAATGTTTGACTTTTTTAACCGAAAACCACTATTTAAATTTATTGAGAAATAAATCAAGTTATAATCATTAAAACGAAATAAGCAATTTGGCCCAACTTTAACATATAAATAATGTATAACAATATGAAAATATGACAAAGTGTATTTTTATAAAATCTTTAAACCTTTTGTAACGATTGTAAAGTAAGTAATTTGACATTTTGGACTTCCTAGATATTTTTTTAATTTCTTAGGAAAGTGTATTCTCTTGAAAACGCACAGAGATAGTACTGTCCAAAACGTTGTGTGAATAAATAAAATAAAGACATTGGAAGTACGAAACTCGTCTTTTAATATTAATAACGAAGCATTGTTCACCACATTCAGACATAAGATTCTTCTGCTATTAGTTTTATTGCAAAAATTTGCTAGAACACGTTATATATATTTGTCACTTAAAATTTTATAATAAAAAATTAAACATAAATCATTTTAAGATTCCTTCTTACCGATAAAATTAAAAATATAAATAATTATTACATGTGTATCATACCATTTAAGATTAGTATGTTGCCAAAAAGTTCGCGGAAAGCATTTTAAATCTCTCCCACAGTAATAATATTGTTTTTTTTTTCTTGTTGTTTTAGATTTTTTAAATGTTTTAGTAAAATTCTGTATCCAAATATATATATTTTTTTGTTTTAGTGTTAATTTTTGCATCAAATCTAAAACCAATTAATTTTTCCAGAAGAGCTAAAGATGGGTAAATAACATTAAACACGAAATGTGTTTGGAATGTTTTAAAGAAACCAAAAATTAAATATTTAACGTGGAATGACTGACAACTGTAATCAAAATGTTTAAGCGTTTTTTTTAATGCCCCTATTTATTTATTATATAGTAACCGCCACAAATGTTGAACCATATACTTTTTTGATTTTTCAAAAATAAATTGTTCTTTATAAAAATCTCTGCTTACAGCAAAACTTACAAAACACTAATCAAAATTTAAATAAACCCCAGCGTATATAAAAAAGGTGCAAATTAACGAAGACGACACACGAGAAAACTACCCTAATTTTTAAACTTAAAGAAAAATATTATTTGAAAAACTTTTAGAATTAAAAGTTATGTCACATTTTAAAAGCAGAGTCTCCTATTTAAAAATTGGGACAAAACCTTACTTCTCCAACTCACCCCGTATAAAGATTAGATCTAACTAAATTAACTGCCGTTAAGTATCCATATTGTCTTTAAATTACGAAAAAATGTCAAAGCTTTTTTATCTTTGAACAAACCACAAAGGCTTAAAGCCTAAATACTAACGTACCGTGGGTGTCTTAAGCGAGGTAAGAGGGAGTTTGTTGACATGGGACTTAAATACTTGAAGATTTGGGGGAAAGGAAAGACCTCCGCGGGCAGCAGGTTCCACAACCTAGAAACTTTAGGGATAAAAGAACGAACAAAGTGAGAAGTTCAGGGCCTGTCCAGTTGGACCGTATAGGGATGCATACGCGCGGAACCACGAGTTTCTCTGTTGGGAACCGTAAGTGGAGGAACTATACTGGACAATTCTTCAGAGCAGAAGCCATGGAAGTACCTATAAAAAGCGATAAATCCCCCACAGCCCGACGATGTGCAAGAGAGGGAAGCCTTTCTGTAAGTGAAGGATCATTAATGAGACGAATAGCTCTTCTTTGAATAAAATCAAGAATGCTTAGTGTTGTGGGGGACGACACGCCCCAGATATGAAAACAATATTCCAAGGGAGGTCGGATTTGGGACACATATAAAGTGTATAAATTAGAAGGGGAAAAATACTTTTTGGCTCGAAAGAGAAATCCAAGCTTTTTGAAGCTGCCGTAGCTATAGATACAATGTGTTTATGCCAGTTAAGGTTACTTTCAAATGTGACGCCCACAAGATTAAAGGTGTCTTTGCTCTGTAAAACTTGGCCGCTCATAAGTAGAGGATGAGTATTTGATGACTCTTTTCGCGACAAGGAACATGATTGTGTTTTGGATGCATTAAAATGGACGAGATTTTTAGCGCCCCAATCCAATATTAAATTAAGATCCTGCGAAAGAGATATCTGCATCGCTCTGCGTTTGTTTTCCAAGTCAGGTTTAGTGATGGGTTTAGGAACCTGAAAACTGGAGTGAAGGGTACTATCGTCGGCGAAGCTATGAATAGAATTAGTTGTGGACGAGAGAAGGTCGTTGATGTGAAAAAGAAACAATGTTGGTGCCAGAACTGAGCCCTGAGGGACTCCAGCATTTACTTGGTGAAAGCTTGAAGAATGGCCGTCCACAATAACTAATATACGTCGATCAGATAGATAACTAGAGAGCCAAGTACAGAGTTTAGTTGAAAGACCATATGAGGGAAGTTTATTAAGAAGTGCGGCATGCCAGACCTGGTCAAAAGCTTTGGATATATCAAGAGCAACGATCTGGGACTCACCTAGAAACTTAAGAGACTTATTCCAGCAGTGTGTACGAAGAAAAGAAGGTCTGCTGTAGATCTTTTGTGGCCAAATCCATACTGCCTGTCATGCAAAATTTTGTGTTTTCTAAGTACTTAAGAATTTGTGAATTAATTAGTTTTTCCATTACTTTACAAAGAACTGAGAGAATTGAAATTGGTCTATAGTTAGATGAAAGAGATTTAGATCCTTTCTTGGGAATAGGTTGAACACGTGCAGCTTTCCAGCTTTCCGGAAAGATACCTGTGTTGTAAGAAATTCGAAAGAGCCGAGTTAAGATTGGTGCAAGTTCTGGAGCACATTTTTTAAAACGATTGCTGGTGTGCCATACAGCCCAGACGATTTCTTGGTGTTAAGGGAAGAAATGATATGCTTAATGTGTTTTACTTTAAAAATAATATCGGGCATTTTATGAGAAACTGGGGTAACCGCTGAAATTGGATGATTTACGGGAGGGTCAAGGGTTGAATTGGCAGCAAATTGTTTAGCAAATAATTCTGCCTTTCCTTTAGCGGTAGAAACAATTTCATCTTCCAAAGCTAGTGGCGGAAAAGAACTGGTACAAAAATTCCTACTTATGTTTTTCGCAAAGAACCAGAAAGATTTGCTGCCATTTGAGCAAGAAAGAACTTTGTTTTTAATACGATTGTCGAAGGAGTCTTTGGTTTTAGAAATTGTTTGATTGTAGTAGTTTCTTGCTTCAATGCTGGCCTGTCGGTTTTCTGGACTAGGATCCTGTAGAAACTTTTTGTGAGCATGAACTTTTAAAATTCGGGCTAAAGATTTGGAAAACCAGGGTTTGTTATTGGATTGTTTGGGGTTCTTGATTGTGTGTGGAATATAGGTTTCAATGCCCAATTGAATTGATTTCGTCAGTTGATTGCAAATTTCAGAAGGATCACCAGAATAAAAGCAGATGGAATTCCAGGGGTAAGTGGCGAAGAAGTCCCTCAGGCCATCCCAGTCGGCTGAGTTGTAGTGCCATACGGTGCGTGGTGGCATGTATTCATTTACCTCGGGATGTGCAGGGTAAGATATAGTAACTATGCCATGATCTGAGCGACCTAGGGAAGCTGTGACAGATGTTTGATAGAGTTCGGGGTTGGTAGTAAGAAAGAGAGCAAGGGGATTTGAACTATGATTTGGGACTCCAGGAAAGTAGGTGGGTTCCATAATAAGGTTGGTAAGAGAGTTACTGACTGCGAAGATTTCGGCTGCTCTGCCTTGGGGGTCAGTTTTTGAAGAGCCCAACCAATCCTTATTATGGACATTGAAGTCGCTAAGCACGATTATTTCAGCCGATGGAAACTGAAAAATTATGCTATCAATCTTTGTTGAAAGAAAGTCAAAGAATTCGACATAGGAATTATTAGATGGGGACCGGTACAAACAGCAGATAAATTTAGTTAAAGACCTAAGGAAAAGTTTAAGCCAAAGGATATCGGGCCTACCCGATTCAAGATTGGAAACTCGAGCACAAGCCAGATCGTTGCGGACGTAAGCACATACGCCACCATGTGGGCGAAAAGACGAAATAAGTTCGTAGCCTGGAAAGAGAACGTAGCTGGTTGAAGATTTAGAACTAATTTGTGTTTCCGTTAGAAACAGTATGTGGGGCTTAGATGACTGAAGGTGATGGTGAATGGAGTTTATATTACACATATGTTTGCAAAAGAAATTAAACTTCGCGATGAAGGTCTCCCAGATGCACCCCTCGCCCGGAGATCCGAATAGAGGGGTATTTTACCACCGGAACATTTTACTTCCGGGTGTGCCGCCATCATTTGTACATAGTTTGGGGGTTAAAAGGAAAAAAAAGAAAATAAAAAGAAAAAAGAAGGAAAACTGACTCACACACCCAGAACCCAAAACGTCCGTTAAGACTTCACGGGTCCTTTAGGTGGC